>JAJIBD010025789.1:0-89158 GCA_021461705.1 Cryptotis parvus | reverse complement strand
GAGAGTGAAAACCGGCTAGTTTATACCCATGCAACTCAGGCCTTCCTCCCATTGTTATGGAAAGCAAGGGAGTGTTAAATGTCCTTAGATAATCCCTCCCTGCACCTCACCTAGGCCCTTTATTGTGCTAATGTTTTGAGCCAAATGCCCTTAAAGGAGTCCTGCAACAACTCCCCCTGATTAGTTTACTAATAAAAATTGAAAAGGTAAGAAATATTTAGTAATGTACAGAAAATTAAGATAAGAAAAAACAATTCGAATTACAAAATGATAATACATGTTACTTTAGGGATCCTAACTTGTTTTTGGACCCAAAGCAAAGTTCAAGATAAAGTGTTTTTAGCTGTCTGATTATAACGGACTATAGTTTGCACTGTCCATAATTTGTGAGAGTCAATTTGCTATATTTTATGTAAAGTCGGGTGTCTGGAACAAAGTCTGTGGGGCTACTTCTGGAACATCAATAGCGGTGATCATATGAGTATGAGTCTTTGGAGAGCAGCGATCAGGAACTCGTTGAATTGTCAGGAACACTGGATTGGGTCTCAGGAACACTGGAACAAGTATCTCGAATTCTGGAACAGGAGTCTTGAGTGCTTGAACAGGTGTCCGGAACATCGGTGTGATATCTTGAACTCTCGAACAGGAGTCTTGAGTGCTGGAACAGGTGTCCGGAACATCGGTGTGATATCTTGAACTCTGGAACAGGAGTCTTGAGCGCTGGAGCAGGTGTCTGGAACATCGGTGTGGGTGTCTTGCAGGACTTCTTCAGCAAGGGAACATTGGCACCGGTAACTGTACCTGTAGCTTAGGCGAGACAAAAACACTTTTCGAGGTTAATCACAAGTAGAGATTTTAAGGCTTTGTAGGGATCCAAGTCTGGGATGGAGAGAAGAATATAAAGAAGCTCCAACATGGGTGGAGCAGGGAAATAAGTATGAGAATTGATGATTTTAAAATTGATAAATCTAGTGGATCAGCAGTGGAGTTGATGAATGTAATAGAGGTTTGTAGTGGTCAGAAATTGAGAAGGTAGTAGTTGAGACATAACATAGACACAACATTAATCCCCAAACATAATGGTGGCCACCACATGCACACACCGCACTTTCACATACATTTGATCGATCAATATCTTACAGCTGTATATGTGACCCATTTAGGGTGATAAATGGTAACGAGTCAAGCGCTTCATAAATATAAAGCAGGCAAATGATGGTGAGAAAGTGTCTTTTCCTGTGAATAGAGCATTGGGAAAAATTAGTTTTGCAAATTATTAAATTTTTAGCGAGCACTGTTTGAGGAGTCTCGGAGTATTGAGCACTGTAGCGCAGGTTTACTGGATTCGAATATCTTATCCTGTGAACAGAATCATTAGAAAAACAATTTTTTATTGATTTAGCAAACATTTTTTGTAATGAGCACTGTGATCAGAGTCCACCCATTTTTCCACCCTTTTTTTTTGTAAGAAAGAAAATATTTAGGCTGTAAGGCAAGATATTAGACATGAACCATGATCACAGACTGCAAAACAAGATCATTATTAAAAGGAACCAATCCAGGAAGTTTAAACAGCAACTTGCAATTTAAAATTTAAGACTTTATATTGAAAGAATTAGTTGTTTTCTGATTCTTGGAGAATTCTAGTCTTAACAAGTCACAGAGGGACCCAGAGTTTCTTGGCAGGGTTATCGTCTGTAGAAATGAAAGCATAGCCTCTTCCCCGAATGAGGAGGTGACCTGCAATCCATTTATCATCAATTTTCACCCAGATAGGTGAATTGACTGTTTTTGAGTTTGCATATCTTCTTGAAAGTGACGTTCAGCCGCGGTATAGGGATCTCCCTTGAGGTATATTTAAGAAGTTTAAGGTGAATAATGTTAAAGATAAAGAATCCATTGGAGGCATGCTTGTTTTTCGTTGCTTTAATAGCTGAGTTTTAAGTGTTCTGTGGGCACGTTCAACTATTCCTTGTCCTTGTGGATTATATGGAATTCCTGTAATATGTTTGATCTGCCATTCCCCGCAAAAAGGATTTGAAGGTTTTGCTGGTGTAAGCAGGACCATTATCTGTTTTTATGGTATGGGGAATACCCATGACGGAGAAGCACTGGAGTAAAAATGAACAAACAGATTTAGCTCTTTCAGGCGTCATAGGAACAGCCCATATGAACCGGGAATATGTATCGATGACCACATGAAGGAAAGGTTTGTTGGGAAATAAGTTAGTATGAGTTATATCCATCTGCCACAATTGGTTTGTCTGTAAACCTCGAGGATTTGCTCCTGCTACATGAGATGTACAATGTAAAGGAGCACAGACAGGACAGTTGCGGACAATATGTCTAGCTTGTCTCCATGGGATGCCATGGTGTACATGAAGGCGGCGGGCATTTGTATGTAGAGTCTGGTGCTCTTCCTCAGCTGATTTAAATACTGGTGCTGCCAAGAGATCTGCTGCTTCGTTTCCTCGAACCATTGGCCCGGGAGTCGGCTGTGAGAACGGATGTGGGAGATGTATATAGGGAATGTTCTATTTCGGAGGAGATCTTGTAGTTTATGGAGCAGCTCCTGAATTATAGGATTATGGGCATTTAAAGAAGCAGTGACAATTCCAGGAAATAAACCAACTACATATGCAGAATCACTCACCACATTACATGGGCCAGATACATGGGATAGTAAATGTATCAAGGTGGCGAGGTTCCACTTGTTGGGCAGATTTATAATTTGTATGCACAGTAGTGGTCAACGAAGGACCTGTAATTCCACCCCTTCCTGATGAAGAGCCATCAATATAATACACTGGAGCATCAGGAATGGGAGAGGAGCGGACAATGGTGGAAATTATAAAAGGTGTCCTTTTCAGAAATTGCCAGGTTTTTCCAGCTGGGTAATGATAAGATATTTCTCCTGAAAAAATCTGCTAAAGCTCTCTGAAGGATTTCACTGAGTGGTAAAACAGCTTCAATTTCTTTTTTAGGGTCAGGTAGTACAATTACATGGGGATCATGTCCAAGTAATACTTGGGTTCTTGATCTTCCCTTAATTATAAGGTTAGCTATCATCTCAAGGTAAGGTGTAGCAGTACGATTCTGCCTGTTATGTAAGTAAACCCATTCTAACGGTCCAGATAATTGGGCTATAGCAGCAGTTGGAGACTCCGGGAGTGTTGAAGACCAAGAACCATACCTTTTCTCCGGGATTAAATCTGGAGAGGTAAGATTTTTTGAAGCCGATTCATGAAAAAATCTAATTCCTTCTGAGCTTTAGGAGTTAGCTGCCTTGGGCTATTTAAAGCAGGATCACCTTCAAGGGTGTGGAACAGGTTACTGAGCTCACAGTTAGGAATACCAAGGGAGGGGCGCACCCAGTTGATATCCCCAGCAGTTTTTGAAAATCATTCAAGGTTTTGAGCCTTTTCTGACTAATGGAGATCTTTTGAGGACGCACTGTAGTGCGGTCAAGAGCATAGCCCAAATATTCATATGGAGGCTGCATCTGGATTTTCTCGGAGCTACTTGTAAGCCAGCCTCTGGTAAAACTGTCATTACATCATTATATAAATTCTGGAGATCTCTGGAATTATCACAAGCTAGCAGGATATCATCCATGTAGTGGATGATGTATGCACCAGGAAATTTAGCACCGAATGGGTCGCAAAACCTCATCAACAAAGTGTTGACACATCGTAGGTGAATTAGTCATTCCTTGGGGCAATACTGTCCACTGAAACCTACGTAAAGGACCTTTATGATTAATGGAAGGGACTGAAAATGCAAACCTTTTCCGATCATCTGGGTGGATAGGTATGCTGTAAAAGCAGTCTTTTAAATCTATGATAATTAGCGGCCAATCCTTAGGAATAGCTGCTGGAGAGGGGAGCCCAGGTTGTCGGGCTCCCATGGGGGACCATAGTAGAATTTACATTCTGTAAGTCAATCAGCAAACGCCATTTGCCTGATTTTTTTCTGTATTACAAAAACAGGAGAATTCCATTCTGAAAACGTTTCCTCAATATGTCCTAATTTCAGCTGTTCTTCCACTAGATTTGTTAGCGCCTCTAACTTTTTTGGTATTGAGGGGCCACTGTGGTGTCCATATAGGTTTGTCACACTTCCTCTGAATACGGATAGGTAGTGGGCGCTTAACCACAGCGGCCCCAATTAAAAAGGGTTACTCCCGGTGTTAGGCTTATTATGGAGAGCTGGAATTGGTGCTCGACGGGGGGGAATTGGACGAGGTATGTGGATTACTGCCCCCCACTGCTCCAGCATGTCTCGACCCCATAAAGTTAAAGGCATAGGGGCTATATAAGGCTGGACCATGGCTACATTCCCTTCAGGGCCAATACACGGCAGCCACCTGGCACTCTGTCGGAGAAGAGAGGAGGAGATATTGCCTACCCCGCCTCAGGCTATGGGACACTTTCTTTAGGGCCCAGTTAGAGGGCCAATACTTGGTGGAGATTATGGATATGTCTGCCCCTGTATCCAACATGCCTTTGAATTTCCTTTTATAAATTTCGATGGGTATAACCGGCCGCTTGGCCTGAGAAATTCTGGCAGTGTACCCAACTAGATAGTTAGCAGGTGGCTGGTGGGCTTGGTTCTGTGTGGTTGCATAACCAACAATGAAGTTGGCAGAATGGTTGGTACTGTTTAGAGCCACCAGCTGTAGGGTGTTCGGACTGACTACACGGATCCTCAAAAAATAATAATAGTTTAGCAAGTGGTTCCCCTTTTTAAAAGTACATTTAGTTGGCACAGATATTGACAGTATTATCTCTCCATGAGATTCAGGATCCAGAAGTCCGAAATGCACCATAATTCCCTTAAATTTTAGCCAATCGCTCCCCTGAATTAAACCCATACTACCTGGGGAGCAGGTCCTTTTATCCCTGTTTTTAGCATGTAGGGGTCTTGACTTGGGTATATTGTGACAGTCTTAGGGCAGAGAATGTCGAGACTGTCACTGCCTGATGGGGTAGGCCAGAGAGCATTTATTGACTGTAATTCTGTGGATTCTGATTCGGAGGATAGTGGGCAGGTGGAATGAAGGAGAGTGCCCCTGGATTCAGCTGGGCCTGGGGCTGGCCCCCACCCAGTTTCCCGCATTAGGGGAGGCATAGATGTTATTTGAGCCTGCGGAGCTTGTGGAACCTGGGAGGGGTCCATGTAACATTTCCTATAAAAGGGATTATTAGAATGTTGCCCTGTATTGATAGTTTTAGGAGATGGGCAATATCTACGGGTGTGTCCCTTCTTTCCGCAGCTAAAGCAGGTTATCTGTCCAGATGAAGCCTGAGGCTGACTTCGCCTCCAAGACCGACAGTCTCTGGCCCAATGTTTTCCTTTTTCTGCACCTTGGGCATGGTCCAGGTGGGGCCCTTCGAGGGGTGGAGCTGCGATTATTAGAATAGTTTCTTCGATTATTGTTTATCCTTTGAAGTTTATTGTTTCTCCCCCTAGAGCTGTCTGACTTGTTTCTCCCCCTAGAGCTGTCTGACATTTCATCCCTCTCCTGATCCTCCTGCTGTATGGGATAAGCCTCTATATCATCCTGTGTTTTATGGGAGGTTAAACCGACATTTCTACAGGCCTTTAGATACCCCATGAGGTCATCCTTTTCCCTAATACCATATAGTAATGCTCGACATTTTTTGATTAGCATTCTCATATGCTAAGTTTCGTTTTAGGATTTCTTGAGTGGTTGGGTCTTGAACCTGTCTTTGGATTGTTTCACATAATCTCCCAACAAAATCAAAGTATGGTTCATCACGACCCTGGTAAATTTTTGTATAGCTACCTAGAAATTCTGGGTCGGAACCTACTCTTTCCCACGCCTTTAATGCTGTCTCCCGAACAAATTTTAAAATGGGTTCAGGTAATGTCGCTTGTTTTGCTTTTTTTTTCCATTCACCTTCACCTTTTAGCATGGCAAAAGTTATAGTATGGCCTGATTCCTTTTCTCTTAAAGTGTCAATATTCTGGTTAACCCCATCTGCATACCACATATGCCATTGCATGTACTGTGATTTGTTTAGACAAGTATCGGCTACCGTTTCAAAGTCTCCCAATACCCACTGACTACTTTCGCTCCAATCAGCTAAATATTTTAAAGTATAAGGACTTGATATTCCAAACCTGTCGCAAGCCTTCCTAAACGGGGTTATTGCCTCAATTTTTAAGTCTTCATGAATCGGTTTTACTTTATCTTTAGATTGGTCATGAGAAAGATTGCTGGACTTTGCTCTTTGACTCGAGCTAATCTGTTTCTCCCCTTCTTCCTCATCAGAGCTTGTAGTATCTGGCAGAGGAACATCTACCCCATTGAGGGTATTAACTCTGGAGAGATTTTCAGCTTGGGAATTTGCCTCCTCTGGGTTATCAGCCACATTAGAATTCTTTTTTAGATTTTTTTGCTGGGAATGTATACACCTTTTTCAAGTCTACAGTTTTGGGGCGTGTTTGTGAACGGCTTTTAGTTGGTTCACGCCTCAGTATTGGGTATGCGCTAGGTCCTGATTGATAAGTTATGAAATCAGAAATCTCCCTGCGTAACACATCCATTTCTTGGTTTAAGTTTTCAAGTTTCCTATATGTTTCTTCCTTTTTGTTCTTTCAATCTTATGTGTAACTTCCAAACCTCCTCTTTTTGTCCATCTATTCTATCTCTCTGTCTGTCAATTTCTTCCTCTAAGATAATGCTGATTTTATCGATATCCTTCTTCTGCTCTTCAAACTTTACTTCAAATTTTAAATCCTGTTTAATAATTTTACTTTCCTGTTCTTCTAATTTTTCTTTGAATTTTAAATCCTGTTCTTCTAATTTTTTCCTTGAATTTTAAATCCTGTTCTTCTAATTTTTTCCTCAAATTTTAAAAATCTGGTTAATAATTTTACTTTCCTGTTCTTCTAATTTCTTTTCAAATTTTAAACTCTATTTAATAATTCTGTCCTCAAGCTTTAAGACCAGTCTACCTGTAGCTTTATGATCCTCACTTATTTCTTCAATCGCTGAGTAAATCTCGTCCCTTAAGATTGCATTCAATTTATTACTTTCTTCCCTCTCTCTATTAAACATTGTCCTTACGCAAAGGTACAGTTTAAAAAATCGCAAGGACCCAGATGATTTGTGAAAAAATAGAGTAGTTCTCAGAAAGGAACTTTATAGACTGGGCTATGTATGGTGCCGAGCCAATAAAAAGAAACAATGTATCTATACCATGAGATATCCATCATTTTACTCACGGTTCGGAGGCAGATGATCTCTGTCCGATGATAATTAGACCAGACGATGTTCGTGGTGCCCACACAAGGGACGCCAAATGTCGGGGCGCTCCGCCGGGTCCCCGACAGTGCCGGGAAGCGAGTTCCCTTCTACCTCCAAAGCCGGCGAGGAATGGATGAGCACTCAGGGATCCGATGAGGTTTTAAAAGACTTTACTTATCACAGGTTCAGGCATACAAATCAGCAAAAGGAAAAACCCGATGCTTAGGATTCCAGGCTAGAACCCCAGCCACGTGTAGGCCAAGATGGCAACCACCACGTGTGTGGGCTTTGGGAAAGGAGAAGGACACTTCCAAGCAGGGCGACCGCTCACAGCGAACAGCAGCCCCCAAAGAAGTGCGGGAGAGTGAAAACCGGCTAGTTTATACCCATGCAACTCAGGCCTTCCTCCCATTGTTATGGAAAGCAGGGAGTGTTAAATGTCCTTAGATAATCCCTCCCTGCACCTCACCTAGGCCCTTTATTGTGCTAATGTTTTGAGCCAAATGCCCTTAAAGGAGTCCTGCAACAGATCACTGTATCACTGTCACTGTCTTCCCTTTGTTCATTGATTTGCTTGAGCAGGCACCAGTAACATCTCCATATGTCCTGTCACAAGCAAGTGTAGCTCAAGGGTATCTGCTTGCTCCTGGCACAGGAATAGCCTCAAACCATTCTTCAGGTCGTGGAATTGAGGTCCGTAATTGTTACTAGTTTTTGGCATAATAAACAAGAAATTGGATTTTAAAATTTTATCAACAATTGAATAAGATTGAATTCCAAACTTCATTTAATTTGATGCCTCTTAAAGAAAATGATATTTTACCTCTAATATAAGGGAAAAGACTGGACAAAGTGAGTAGAAACAAGAAGGGCAGGACAATGTGATGAAATTTTAAAGGACCTTGAACTAAAGACAAGGTCTAATATACAATGCTGAGACTTTTTCCTATTGTCATAAAGCACAGCATGTTTGATCATCCATTTTTTACCTTCATTGCTATAGGAGATAAACAACTAATATTTTTAATGTTGTATTTCAGATTACCTTATTATTTAACATTATTCAATACTTTCAAATAAAAGTAATTTTTTATTTGAAAAAATATATGAACATGTTTTTCTGATTGATTTATCTCATTTACTCATTCACTATTTAATATTTTTCAGTAGGCAAATGTGAAGGATTTTTGGCTAAGAAAAAAAATTGTCTTAATCAAGGGAAACTTGATATCATTCATTGTAGGAGCAGAACTAAAAAATCAAGTTATGTTGCTATGAATACACTGGTTCTCAAGAATTTTTCACTGCTTTTGTCAAACTCTATTTATAATAAGATTGATTAGATGGTAATCACAATGATTTTAATTGTTAATCATTCCTTTGCCTTCATTTTCTATTATCATCCTGGAGAGCCATTAACTCTAAACTTATTCTAATTTACTTTCTCAAGAAGTATCGGTTTACATAGAAATAGTTGAATCTACACTTAAAATCAACTTGACAGAGCTAACTTAAAGTTAACATAAGATCAGATCTGTTTAATAGTACACCACTGAATTTCAAACTTTTTTGTGTTTAATATTGAAAGCCATAAAGATTGGAGATTGATGGACTGAGTATTTTATAATTACCCTTCAGGACAAATATGATAATTGTGTTACGTATGGAGCATCAAAACATATTGACCTCGAGTATTAAATGATTGTGCAAGTCTGTGCTTTAGATATCCTATTAATCCAACTTTCCACGAAAAGAAAGGAATTATTTCATCACCAAACAAGAATTGTGAGGGATGCAGGGTGAGTGGGTGACCTCCCTGAATTAAGACTGACTGTAATTAATCCACATAGGCCTGTTTCATTGTACATTCATCCTCCCAAGTCTAATGCATGGTTACTATCAGCAACCTGATGGCATATGCCGTTCATTATAACTAAAGACTGAAATGGAATATGTCCAATTTGTATTTTTTCCTTTTTTTTTTTTTTTTTTTTTTGCTTTTTGGGTCACACCCGGTGACATTCAGGGATCTGGCTCCTCACTCAGGAATTACTCCTGGCGGTGCCAGGAGGGCCATATGGGATGCCGGGGATTGAACCCAGGTTGGCGCGTGCAAGGAAAACACCATACCCACTGTGCTTCTCCAGTTTGTATTCTAATCAAGAAGGTATTCTACATTTTAACCTATATTGTCCCAATTGGAGAACTGGATTGATATGTTTTGTCAAGTGTTTGGTACTTACACTAAGTACTGACTGTGATTGTGGAAACACAATTAGCCGACTATATTCCTCTGAAGCACTCATGCTTCTTGGCAGAAGAAGGGAGGCATTACGGTTTCAGTTATTTTTCTTTCTTTCTGGAAGAGAAGAATACATGGGAAATATTTCTTCGTTACGTAGTCAAAAGTTTCCTAAGATTAATCAGATAGTGGCCTTCATTGAATTTATATATAGTGCTTCTAGAATTTGTTAATTTCTTTTCTCCCTTTAGTTCATTGTTGCAATGTCTGGAGCCCATCATGTGTTAGTAGCTGAGATTGCATTGCACATGTTCTTGCTAGGAGTTGCAAGCACTTATCATGGTGTTTACAGACATGATTGTAGTGTTCACTGGGGATCGTACTTCTGTTTCTACTGCTCATTCATTTTTAATTGAGGCACTCTTACAGACAGCATGTGTAAGGAAGACTGAGCAAGCAAAGCTCCGCTGGGCAAAGTTGTTATATGAAGCAAAGAATCATGCAAAGCAGGTGCCTCTCATAACTGGAGCCAGTCCTTGTTCCTGCTTATTTGTTAGTTTGTTTGTTTGCTTTTTTTTTTTTGGGGCCCACACACTGGGGCATTTAGAACTTATTCCTAGTTCTGTTTCCAGGAATCACATCAGGTATACTTAGAGGACATATGGATTCCCAGGGATAAAACCTGGGGTATAAAACCTGGGTCTTTTGATTTTTCTTTTCTTCCATAAGTTCTTCTATATTTATATAACTATATAGTAGATTGGGTTACAAAGTTCTTAGACTTATTGCTTTCTTTATGTGATGATAGAAGGGATATCCACATGGCAGGGACAATTAAATATTTTGAATAGTTACTTGAATAGCTATTTTGAATACTTCTATTAATTTTTTTTTACTTTTAGTTATGTGACAGAACTAATCACTTCTTTCTACCAGATTTGATGTTAATCACCCATATTATTATTTTGTTTCCAATCATGTATATTATTACTGTTGTTGCTTGATTTTATTGCTTACTTGATTATCCTCTTCAGGCTTAGAATTTATACTTGGTTATTTAAATTTTTATAACTAGTTGAATGTAGGTATTTTTATATTGGCTATGACTACTGAACATCTGTCAGGCTTAATCATATATAAATATTATCAGCATATAACCTCATAAACTTAGAAATATTTAACTCTAGAATATATCATGAGGTTTATTCCAGATCATTTAAAATTTTTGCAGCATGTTCATATGAGTTACTTTAATAAATAAAATATAAAATCAATTATTTATATTACTGTATTATGAAAAGTATAAATGCAGTCTCATTAGCTATCTCATGTACTAATATAAACTTCATAAATACTTGTACAATATTAATTAAAATGAGTTATCATATCAATTTTCTGCATTCTGTCACAAGCAATTATCTATTGATACTTTCCAAATAAAATTTCTTCTGTTTTTCTATTCTTTTCTGATCACCTACATATAACCTAATGATTCTGAATATGTGTTGTTTCCATTAATTATCTATGGTAAGGATAAACTCTTAGTCTCTTCCATTCTGTCATAGTTCTTCATGCCTGAAGTAGATTGTTCTCCTAAGGGCAGTGATGTGGCTTTAACATGTGTCTCTGTAAGTCATTTTACTGTTGATTTCTCCTGTATATAAAATAAATCAGAAGAAGGTATGAATGTTAAAACCTTGAAAGTAGCTATGAATATGATCTCATTTATCTTTTAATGTAGTAACAAATCCATTTTTATAATTACATAAATTAAATAAATTTTATGATTTAATAAATCTTAACATATCTTACTTATCTAAATTGGCACTGTTGAATTTGGTAACTAGCTACATTTACTGAAATGACATGAACAAATGCTTTCAAAATATAATTTCTGTTAAACACAAAAGAGATAAGGTTATATTTTATAAAGAGTAAAGTTTATATTTTATAAAGAGTTTCTAGTGTTAGAAAGGAGCAAAAATATATAAAAGTGTAAACAAAGAATATTGTGAAAAGCAGAATGCCCATGGTCTTAATCTAGTACCAGTCTCAAAAATATGCAAATCCAAACAATGATGACAAGGAAATTTTTTTAATCAATCAGATTGACAAAATCTAAAGATTAATGGCATCTGGTGTCAGAGAGTTGAAGAGTGACACTAAAATATGCTATTGATCGGGAGTAAATTGACTCAACTATTTTGGAGAGAAATTTGCCTGTATTTCTCAAAAATGTAGGTCCTAAAATCCATTAACTTAATACTTTTACTTCTAAGCCTCAGTCTTACATGTCCTCAACTGTTAAACATGTCTGTGTTCATGGATTCTGGAACTTTGTATGAAACTGTAAAATATTGCAAACAAACATCCTAAAAATCCATTTTCACTAAAATAATTTATGTGAAATCAATAGAACAGGTTCTCTTTAATAATTAAAAATAAGAAAGTGATTCTCTGCTGATAATATAAGCTGAAAATAAAATATTTTGTTATAATTATATTATTTATTTAGAGATAAGTCATTAAAATCTGAATCTTTGTAAATATAAGAATCTTTCTATCACTATCACTACCTTCCCGTTAATCATCTCTTTGCTAGAGCGGGCACCAGTAATATCTCCATATGTCCTGTCTCATGCTAGTAGAACCCAAAGGCATCCGCTTGCTCCAGGAACATAGAGAGCACCAAACCATTATATTAGGTCAAGAGAATGACCTAATATAAATGTTACTGGTATTTGGCATATCAAATACTACATGAGCAGCTTGCCAGGCTTGCCATGCGGCTGGCATACTGTTGTAGTCACCTCTAAATAAAGCATTTATTGACAAACCGGGCGGCCACTAGCGGCCGTGGTGAGCCGGACTGTGGTAATCTGGACTACTGGGTGGAGTTGTGACAAGAGGGAAGTCCGGTTGTGGAAAATGGCAGGCCCCTTGGAGTAGGGGAGGGTGGTCTGGCTTGTTGTGAGCATCTGCTGGGGTGGCAGGCCAGGGCTAGAACCTGCCATGCCTCCCGAGAGCCTCACGAGCAGCTGGGCACAGGGAGAGCATTTTCTGAATAAGGATCTTTAGTAAACAAATTTAAACAATATAGCCATACAAATTGATTATTTATGTCTTAATACGGAAACCATCATCAGTTACTTGTGAAAAGTAGAATAATATAGTAATTAAAATTAATGTATTTTCTTTTGGCATAATAAATGAAATAGATTTTAATATTTACTAATGTATAGAATTAGACAATGACTAATTGTAATAAGCAGTGACCTCCTTTTAAAATCAATCTTCTGAAAATTTACTTCAAAAAAAAATTTTTTTTTTTTTTTTTTTTGCTTTTTGGGTCACACCCAGCGATGCTCAGGGGTTACTCCTGGCTCTTCATTCAGGAAATACTCCTGGCGGTGCTCAGGGGACCATATGGGATGCCGGGATTGAAGCCTGGCCAGCATGGGCCGGCCACGTGCAAGGCAAATGACCTTCCCGCTGGACTATCGCTCCAGCCCCCAAAATACAATTTTTCAAATTGAACATTTATTATAGAATATTATTGTCTGACTAAAATATCATTTCCATAAATTATCCCTCAGTGATATTTAGATCTGTTAAATTCTATTTTATTTTAAAGCACTACTAATGGAACTATTCAGAATTACTGATGCAATTTCTCTTTGATTATTAATGTATATTTTATGTTAATACTTATAAGCTCTTAGATTATTAATGTATATTTTAAGTTAAAGATTGATTAAAAGACAATATCTGTTGAATAGATTTCCCCTAGAAAGATTTTGTTAGTTACATTTCTTAACATGTTTTCTATATTTCATATGTTTAGTGCAGTTTTAATATTAAATGCAATAGCATAATAGCTCCTCTTGCTCTGAATTAACTCATTAATACGTATTGAACAACAAATCATAAAACTTAATGCTATTTGGTGAATTTTGTAAAATCATGGCTTATAAACACTCGACATATGAACATTTCGTTGAAATATAGGACATTTTTACTGGTGAATACAATTTTTATTTGAGAATTTTTATGAAGATATAATTGGTTCCATTAAACCATTATAAAATAAATTGCATTCCCTAAGGTCATTTTGTCTTTACACATGGTTAAAGGCTTTCATCAGTTACATAAAATTGAGTGTTGTCAATGAATGTTACTATTGAGCAGGGTCCTGCAGAGTCAACGGAATAACTAAAAGGACTGAAGAAAAGGCAAGATAATGCTAAAAATAGGTAACACAAAAAGCATTTACTAACAACCATGCATGTTTCCAATAATCTCATTCATGTGAAATTCCTTAATTCTCCAATTAATTGAAGGTTTGATCCTAGTGTCATGTCCGAAGAGTTAAGAAACTGAGGCCAACAGAGACTCGGTTAATTTACTATTATAACCACCCCAGCAGAGCCTTGCAACAAGCCAGACGACCCCCCACTCCATGAGTCTGTTTCTATGTGGGCTTGTCCCTCCATTTTCCACATCCGGACTTCCATCTTGTCAGAACTCCACCCAGCAGACCAGCCTATCACAGGCCGGCTCTCGGGGCTGCGCAGTTCATCAATAAATGCTGGATTTTGATATGACTACAAGAGTATGCTACCCACACAGCAGAGCCTGGAAAGCTACCCATGCCATATTTGATATGCCAAATACCAGTAACAATTATAGACCTCATTCCCATGACCTAATAGAATGGTTTGAGGCTCTTTATGTTCCTGGAGCAAGCAGGTGCCCTTGGGCTCTACTTGCATGAGACTGGTCATATGGAGATGTTACTGGTGCCCGCTCGAGCAAATCGATGATGAACGGGAAGACAGTGATACAGTGATACTATTATAAAGATACTAAAGTATTAATCTAGAGTTTGAGCCCAAACAATGTAATCTTATAGGTTATATTCAGATGACAATAAAGCTACTATAACTGTGTGATCTTGCCAGACAAAGTAGTTTGGGGAAACTTAAAGACACCATGGACCACATCATGTTTGCCAAGTGATGTCACAGATCTTGCAATGCCAGCAGCAAGCTCACATTGCTTAGGTGTATTGCCACCTTTGATTTCATCATTTCTCTTGTAACAATCATTTCTCATATCGTCTTGCTTCATCAAAAGGCTTTAAGAATTCAAGTCATAAAGAAGTGATGTTACCATAAAACTGAACTTAGCTCCTGAATGTGGATCCTTGAATATCATATGTAATGTTAGCATACAAAGCTTGAGATGTTTATGAAGGTAGAGTTATTTAGCAACCTTAAGAAAAGAATTTTAGGTTACCCAGTGTCCTGTGTTTGTAGTCTATATACAGTATATTTCTATTAGTGTGTACAGTCTATACACAATATATAGTCTGTTTCTATGTGGGCTTGTCCCTCCTTGTCCCATGATGTCCAGAGACCAATGTTCTGTGGGTCCAGTGTCACCCCATTTCCTGTGGTCTTCCTAGCCTGCTGATCTCTATGGCCTTTATGGTCTGTCTCTCCTTACAGGCTCTGGCTTCTCTTTGTTCTTCACGTTTCCTCAGTTCTCCAGCCGCATGCTGAGGACTGAATGAGAACTATCACGTTACCCCTCTGCCTGGACACAAGCGAGAACTCAGAGGGAAGTTTTTTAGGGCTTAAAAGGAAGCTACTGGGCTAGTATTCTCAGTAAGTTTTCTCTGTTGTCACCCCTAGCTATTTTCATCATCTGTTTGGCTACAGCTCAGGTAAGTAAGATTTAAAATGGTCAATCGCGTTGACCAGATTACCTGGAGCACTGCCCTTCCTCACTCCACTTCCACCACAACAGGTGATTTGCAGATCATCTAGGCATATGCAAATACATGTGATGTCCACAGAAATCATGTGCCAACACATGCCTCCAAAAGTGTGGCGACTCGGGCCAGAGCTATAGTCCAGCGGTAGGGCGTTTGCCTTGCATGCTTCCGGCCCAGGCCTGGCCCTGGTTCGATCACCTGCATCCCATATGGTCCCCGAGCACCGCCAGGAGTAATTCCTGAGTGCAGAGCCAGAAGAAACCCCTGAGCATTGCCGGGTGTGACCCAAAAAAGCGAAAAAAAAAAAGTGTGGAGACTCATTACTGACTTCAAACAACACAAAATCTGTAGTAATTTTAAATCAAGTGATCCACAAGTGTGCATATAGTTTTGGTCTGAGTATTTCATAAACTCACTTTTTAGTATTTGGAACTTCTGATTTCTTTCAACAGTGGACACCAATCAATCTGGTTTGGATTCCTTTGCTGTCACTCAATGTTAAATTCTAAAGAGGTTAGTTGCTTTTTGTATTCTTGTCAAACAATTATAAAAAGTGTATGTGTGTGTGTTTTATCAAAATCATGCATCTTTTAAAAAGTCCATTTTTCTTATATATGTGTATGTCCCTCTGTGTGTATATATATAAAAGAATGACATATATGTATGTAATGTTCATATGTTCATATTACATACATATACATATATATGTATGTAATGTTCATATGTTCATGCGGCGCCTAGCGGCAGCGCGGTTCATCAATAAATGCTTTATTTGGAGGTGTTTAAAAGAGTTTACCTCCCGCTCGGCAAGCCTGGCAAGCTTCTTGTGTTGTATTTGATATGCCAAATTCCAGTAACAATTACATTAGGTCATTCCCATGACCTAATATAATAGTTTGAGGCTCTTTATGTTCCTGTAGCAAGCCGATGCCCCTGGCTCTACTGGCATGAGACAGGACATATGGAGATATTACTGGTGCCCGCTCTAGCAAATAGATGATCAATGGGAAGATCGTGATCGTGATCGTGATCGAATGTTCATATATTAATTTAAAATTTTATCATTTAATGAAAATGCATCTTTGATTTGGTTGTTTTTAAATTTAACAATATAGCCATAAGAGAAATTGGAAAATTAATCTTATAAGAGAAATACCCACACTTCTAGGTTTATGGAAGTTACAAATTGATATTGAAGGCCTCTATCATTAGTCAAATAAACAAAAAAAATTACTCTGATGTGGTTGTCAAATTGCATAAACATCTTTGTAATCAAAATGCTTGCATATAATTCATTATCATAATAAACCTAAGGTAGCTTTGAGATTTTTTGTTTAAAATATTTCAATTTTCTCTTGTAGTGAAAATAATTAAATATGGAGCCAGGGTGAAAGCTCTGCAGTCAGAAACAAATGCCTTGCTTGCAGAAGGACATTAATTCAATGTCTGGAACAATATGATCACTACAGGTTGTAGCCCTTGGGGCCCTAAGCACTGCCAGGTATGGCCATGGGCACTCTAACACTGCTGTACCAGAACATGACCACCTGGCCAAACATTGGCTCTTCTAGTCCAGTTGATTAAATGTCACCGAAAGGCTTTTTGGGCCACTAAAAACACTGCTTCAGAGCCTGTCACCTAAATTATGAAATATAGTATTACATTAGCACAAGGGTCATATTTAGTTTTCATTTCATTTAAAAACACTTTTACTCATTCATGCAACTTTTAAGGTCATTGAAATGTGTCATACACTAACAAAGAAATGACCAATCAAAGTATAGTTTTCTTTTTAAATTTAATCTGGGTCTTGTGTTTATGATAATGACCATAAACTTAATTGAGAGTTAGCAAGGTTTTCAGAAGGAGTTCATTGCCTCCATGGACTTTTTTCCCTCACAGTTCTCAGTGTTTTCATTTACACCCCTTCCCAGAGGTTCCATCTCATAAACCCCTGCTGGATATAATTATGTAGGGAGTATAAGACATTTTTTTTTTTTGCAAATTACTCCAAGAGGGTGAATCACGGTGCTATTTTAACTGCTATGAACTTATCTGATTTAAAAAGTAACTTATTTAATGAATGCAAATCCATAAAAATAGCAATTAAATTACCAAATTCATAATTTAACAGCCAAAAGGAATACGTGTGAATAAATAGCATAATGCAAAGGTACAAGGTAATAAAATCCAGGTATTTACAATATATAAAAAAGAGTAATATGGGTTTTATAAATGCATTGCTGTAGGATAGGTTTTCTAATTGCACTTAAAGACTTAAAAACTACTTGCCAAAACTTATTGAAGTGTACAGTTACCTAGATTAATTTTGTTGTATGCAAACCACTTTAGCTGAGCTGTTAGAAAGTTATACACCAGACCTTCCTCGGGTTCCAGCTTGATTACAGATATTCAGTCTTGCTCACTCCAAGTTATAAACACATTCTATTGTAATCATGATGGATTTCATTTTTGATTTGGGGCCACAGCATGAGGTAGTCAGGGATTACTTCCAGCTCTGTGCTCAGGGATCACTTCTGGTGGGGCTTGGCATGCATTCTGATGTTTGAGATAGAACCAGGCAGGCAGCTTAAACCCTATTTAGCTCTCTGGGCCTTCATTATCCCAAAGGAAAAAAAAAAGTTAGCCTCGGAAATATCACACTGAAAAGGTCCCTACCCTGCAAACAATTGAGCAACTTTTTCTATTTTTGTAACTAACTTCTTGAATCTCTTCCCCTCTCTTTCCCCACTCTCTCCATTTTCTCTCATTGCATTTCTTCCTTTAATTATTGTCACTTGTAACTTGTCTTCCCCGTGTTCATTGATTTGCTCGAGCGGACTCCAGTAACATCTCCATTCATTGGGAATGAGGTCCACCATTGTTACTGTTTTTGGCATAATGAATACACCACGGGTAGCTTGCCAGGCTCTGCCGTGGCTCTGGGTTGATCTCAGGGGTCCCACTATTTTTCTATGTCAGATCATCAACCATTCCAGAGTCAATGGGGCAGAGCCCTGGGTGTAGACAAGCCTGTCTACTGTCTGCCACATGCCGGCGCAGCTGGGCACCACAGACACATCTGCAATACTTTGAGGGGCAGCCTTTTTTATTATTATTATTATTATTATTATTATTATTATTATTGTTATTATTATTATTTTACTTCTGCCATATTTCATTACTCCTTTCAAAATGTTTCCATTTGTAAAGTATACAACTTACAAAAGGCTATGTATCTTCAAAGTTGCCCTTACACTTTTTTAAAAAAGAGAAATGGATATTATAGTGATTAAGCACTTTTTAATGCTGTCATTAATAAGGCTTGCTATTAGTCATGTCATGTGTATAGAGCCAGAAATGTCTTCCGATCTTATGGAGGTGCTATATCCTACAATTATTAGTCCAAGACTGCTCCTTCTTGAAGAGATTGTGTTTTATTTATTTTCATAATCAGCTCCAATAATTGAGTCTCTGGCATGGCCCCCAGAAAAGACTTAGTATTCACCAAATTTATTAACTGAATAGATACAGTAAGATTTTATTGTTTTGATTTTGCAGCTGTTATCAAAAATAATATTACAACATAATAACAAATGACCATATTTCTCATTAGGTTCTAGAACTACTTAGGCAAACACATTTATGAGGTTATATGTCATTCTATAAATAATATTAGAATCTCTGTCTTTTAGTAGAGTAAATAATCTAACAACATGTATATGAAAAAAAGACAACAAAAACGAAAACTTTACCATGACACATTCTTCACTTTGTATATATCTGTCCTTCATCTATCTTTTTTGTATGTATTCATATTTGAGGCCCTGATTCTTAGTAATAATATTATTTGTCCTCTCTACCCTCATGATAAAGTTTTTTATTTTCTTTTCCTCATCACTAATGTGAAAATAGCATGCATAACCTCCTGTTGTTAAATTGTTAGTCTTTGCAGGCAATTTTATAGTTAACCTCTCTGTCTATCAAAATGCCTTGCTTCTCTCATTCTGCTTGATAAAATATTCATAACGTATCATAATTGAGATAAAACTGAAATATCTTGCACTTACATACTCGATTACTTACAATGGAAAGCAAACATATCACCTCAGTTGACAAGTGAATTGGTCAATTCAAATCCTAGTTTATTAACCACCTACTGTATAGAAAGTATACAAGACTACAAGGCAGATAAATAAAACAAACTTTCTTCTAAAACTGTTTAGTATGCAGTGGTGAAAACAAACAAACCAAATCATATTACTAACATAGTGTGATGGGTAAAAGAAGGGTTATCAAAGAAAAGTGTAATTCTCAATAGAAGGTCTACTGATGGCATTGGGTGCAGTTATATCATTTTTTTCCTCCCTTATTCTATTATTTCCAGCATTATAATGTTTGGGCACAATCTTCTGTTTATGGAATAGAGTAATCATTTGGAAGTGCAACGCTTTGCCATAAGTTGCCTATTTATTTCCCATAACTTCACTCTTCGCTGAGGAAAATTCTTTACAGGAAGGCATGTCCATACTGGATAGACACAAAGGAACTCTCCCATTAAAGGAAATGAAAGATATTCCAGAAGGAATGAGAGACTTAGCTTGAGAACCCTATGGCTTCAGAAATTTATGACTGCTTAAGTCTGATTCAGTGATCGAATATTTATCTGTAAATAGTGTGCAATCAAATTGCATAGCGCTTTGTTAATGCAGCTGTTAGCATCATCAAAAAATATTTGAGCAGATTAGTTGCTGGCTCAAGTCATGGAAAGTAATTCTAATAGAGTTGTAGAAATTCTTTATAGATAGTCCTTTATTGAAAAAATAATCACTCATAATTTGGGGCATTATTTTCTACTAGTTGAGTATCTATCGAACCCGGGCCTGCACAGGCCAGCTGTGTGCAAGAAAAACGCCCTGCCACTGGGCTATTGCTCCGGCTATTGCTCACAGTGATACAGTAAGTGTCTATGTGAGTTGATTTTTATAACTGTAGTTGGGATTAAAAGCAGCTGTGCTCAGGAGTTGCCAAAGCAGCACTAGATATTGCTTAAGAGATGAGTGTGCTGTGCCAGGCCCCAACCCTAAGATCTTGCACATGAAGACAAGTGCTCTACCTCCTGAGTCACACATCCTGATCTATCACGATCACAATCACGAACACGATCTTCCCGTTGATCATCTATTTGCTAGAGCGGGCACCAGTAATATCTCCATATGTCCTGTCTCATGCCAGTAGAGTCAGGGACATCGGCTTGGTACAGGAACATAAAGATCCTCAAACCATTATATTAGGTCATGGGAATGACCTAATATAATTGTTACTGGAATTTGGCATATCAAATACAACACGAGAAGCTTGCCAGGCTTGCTGAGCAGGGAGGCAAACTCTTTTAAACACCTCCAAATAAAGCATTTATTGATGAGCGCACTGCGGACCACGTGGAGCTGGGCTGTGATGGGCTGGTCTGTTGGGTGGAGTTTTGGACGAGAGGGAAGTCCAAATGTGGAAAATGGCGGCGCCCGTGGAGTGAGGGGGGGTGGTCTGGCTTGTTGTGAGGCTCTGCCGAGGTGGTGGGCCAGGGCTAGAACCAGCCATGCCTCCCGACTGCCTCATGAATGGCTGTGCACAGGGAGAGCAAGGAACAGCTCTGCCCCATGTCTAAGAGTCTCTGGCATCCTGATCTATACCTGTGACTAATCCTTTCACATGTGCTGATATTTCAGACTTTATGTTACACTTTGTGTTTAAAACTCATGATTTTCCTACTACACTTTCAGTTACTGGCCTTGGGGCTGCCTCCAGGAAAAATTAGAATATGTATTTTATCAATTAATGTATTTTATCCATTTCTAGTAATAAGCCATGATGAGTCAAGTTTTAGAGTGAAAGATACAACTTTCTTGGGCCGGAGCGATAGTCCAGTGGGTAGAGCATTTGTCTTGCATGCTGCTGGCCGGCATTGCATATGGTCCCCGAGCACCACCAGGAGCAATTCCTGAGTGCAGAGCCAGGAGAAACCCCTGAGCATTGCAGAGTGTGACAAAAAAAAAAAAAAAAAAAAGATAACTTTCTGAAATAGTTTTGTAACTTACTTAACTTGTTTATCCTAATTAAATTTCTTCTTAACCCTCTTTCTCTCTATCCTCCTCTACTTCATCTCAATAACATTACTCTCTTCCTTACTGTCAGTATATACCTCATATTTGCTTTTTGTAAATTATACATTTCCTTCCATTCTTTGAATATGTTGTTATCAAGTTGAATAGCTGAACAAACCTGGATTAATTTTGAATGTTCCTTGTACCACAGCTAATTTGTTAATTTTCTCTGCACAACTTAAATGAACTGAAGAAACACGAATAAGAAGAAACATTTTTTCATAGCCAAACTAACATATATATTGTCAATAATTCTGTATTGGATTAAGCAAAAATGCATCAATTAATACAATCACATAATGAAGTAGGAAATAGGGAGCTACTAAATCTTCTATGGTGGCATCTTGTTAAAATCTAAATTGAAATGTGTAGAAGAATTGCTTAAAATCTTCCTATATACTTATCTATCTTTTTTTTTTTTTTAATTTTTTATTTTTACAATTACAAAGATATACAATTAAAAAGTTCATATTTGGGTTTTGGTCATACAGTGTAGCAGCACCCATACCGCCACCAGTGCCCATCTCCCACCACCAACGTCCCCGGTTCCCCTCCCCCTCCCCCCAGCCCCCTCCATGGCAGGTTCTTTATTTCTTTCCATTTCTCATCTTTCTCTTTTCCTTCCTCTCCAGACTATGGATTACAGAACATACATTAAAGGGTTGTCATGTGTATCCCTTTTGCCTCTATTTAATGCTCAGTTCTAGGGTTGGCATTAGTACCCCTCACAATTGTTAGCACACTGTTCCATTTTCTGTCTTACCTAGCCTCCTGAAACCCACACGTTTGTGATAATTTCCACCTTTGACAGGGACCTCCTGATCTATGTTTCACTTGACCTTGGATATTGGTATCATAATATGTACCTATATATTTATGTTATGCAGATAAATGCAGTCATTCTGTAACTGTCTCTCTCCTTCTGGCTAATTTCCCTTCAACATAATCTTCTCCATGTCCATCCATTTGTAGGCAAATTTTATAACTTCATTTTTCCTAACAGTTGCATAATATTCCATTGTGTAGATGTACCAAAGCTTTTTTATCCAGTCATCTATTTTCGGGCACTCGGGTTACTCCCAGATTCTGGCTATTGTGAATAATGCTGCTATGAACATAAAAGTAGGGGATGGTGTTTTCCGCTGCGTATTTTTTGGTTTCCCAGAGTAGATTCCCAGGAGTGGTATGGCTGGGTCAAATGGGAGTTCAATTTCTAGTCTTTGGAGGAATATCCATATTGTTTTCCAGAAAGGCTGTACCAGCCGGCATTCCCACCAACAATGGATGAGTGTCCCCTTTTCCCCACACCCACGCCAGCACTTGTTGTTCTTTGTTCTTTTGAATATGTGCCAGTCTCTGTGGTGTAAAGTGGTATCTCATTGTTGTTTTGATTTGCATCTCCCTGATGATTAGTGATGATGAGCATCTTTTCATATGTTTTTTGGCCATTCGAATTTCTTCCTTGCTGAAGTTTCTGTTTCATTTCTTCTCCCCATTTTTTATGGGGTTGTTTGTTTTCTTCTTGTAAAGTTCTACCAGTGCCTGATATATCCTGGATATTAACCCCTTATCAGATGGGTATTGGGTGAATATTCTTTCCCATTCTGTGGACTGCTTTTGTATCTTAGTCACTGTTTCTTTTGAGGTGCAGAAGCTTTTTAGTTTCATGTAGTCCCATATATTTATCTTTTTCTTCTAGTTGCTTTGTTAGAGATGTTTCATCTTTGAAGATGCCTTTAGCTTCAATGTCATGGAGGGTTTTTCCTATATTTTCTTCAATGTACTTTTATGGATTCAAGTCTGATATTGAGATCTTTAATCCACTTTGATCTGATTTTTGTGCATGGTGTTAGACACAGTAATTAAAGCAGCATGGTATTGGAAAAAAACAGACCTGTGGACCTATGGAATAGAATTGAGTATCCTGACACCCAACCTCAAACACATGATCATTTAATCTTTGATAAAGGTGCAACGAGTCTAAAATGGAGTAAGGAAAGCCTCTTCAACAAGTGGTGTTGGGAAAACTGGGCAGCTTACTTATCTATCTTTTTGAGCCCTCTACCTTTCTGCTTTACTGACTCCTTGGCTTTAAATTTGTTTGAAATTCATTTTTATTATTTTCCATATATAAATTTATCGGTGTCTGAAAAAAGTAGTTGAAATTGCTCTTATTTCTTTATCATACATACATACATTTTTAATTTTTCAACACTTAACCTTATTTTCCCTAATATCAATATCTTTCTATCCCTTAAACTATTTAAAAATAATAGCGTTTTCTCTTTTACTCCTGACATTTTTCTCTGAAAGATCTTTTACAACTTTCCATCTGGGAACCTTTTTTAGTTAGACATAGTTCAGGAATCTTTTTGAGGTTAATATCTTGTTTTTTCCTAAAGGTGTTTCTACTTCTGCCTATTATTCTTTGACCTCAGACTAGCCTTCAATAATACATTATATTTTCTGTCTTTAGACTCTGAATTTGCTGTCGATTTTCCATTGTTGCTTCTCTTGCTCTGTGGGGACTCAAGCTCTTACTTATTCTTAAACATCTATTAGGCTTTTATAAACATTTAACATTTATAAGTAACACATAACTAATGGAACTTAAACTGCATGTGGTATTTAAAAATACTTCTATATATTAAAGAATACTCCTGATAATAGATATATTTTAATATTTCTATAAGTGAATAAAATGTAAAGTAACACAATTAGAGAAAATTATTTAGAGTTTTCCTTTACCTCTGGAGGTGGGGGTTGGGCCTTGTTGTGGTTAGGGGGGTCATTCCTCACTCAGAGTTTGGGGGGTTTCTCAGTGGTGCTCAGTAAGTTATGATAGGAGAGATCAAACTTGGGCCATCTGTGTGTAAATCATGCCCTCAGTCCTCTGAGCTTTCTCTATGGTTTTATTTAGATAGTTTTTAAAATTAAATATTTTTTTTTGCCACACGCAGTGATTTCAGGGCTTATTACTAGCTCTGAACTAGGGGAATGCTCAGGGCACACATCAGGAGATTGCATTTAGTTCTAAGTGCCAAACCTCATTGGCAATGTACAAGGAACACATCTTTGCAGCTGGACTATTTCTCTATCCTCTATGTATCATATTTTTATCAGAAAATGTTTATTTGCTCATCCAGAAGTATCAATCCCAAATAACTGCACTTTGTGCAAGAGCATATTACATTATTCCAAAGTCTCCCACAGATCTGGAGAGCAGCATTTAGTGGCTCTGTTATCCATTGTAGCTAAATGGTCGAGGCTCCATGAGTACAAATGGAGAAGATTTAATTTCTGTAATAGACATGACCAAAATTGGAGACTGGGACTGGAATTGTAGTGCAGCTGGTAAGGCATTTGTTTTTGCCCTTGGCTAACCTGAGTTGAATGCATGGCACTTTATCTGATCCTTTGAGCCTACCTGAAATGATCTCTGAGCCCAGAACTAGGAGTAAGTCCTGAGAACAACTTGGTATGACCCCAAAAAAACAAAGACATGGAGGCATTAGTCTACAAGTAATAAATAATTATGTCAACATAAAAGCTGCTGGTAAAATTTTCAGCTTTTTGCGTAAATAATACACAAAAAGAAGAAAGGATTTTTTTTTTTGAGCAGCCAAAATTAGACGTGGATGATGGCTAGGATTTAAGCCAAAGTAATACGAAGTGGACTTTCATTTTAGGGTCTATCACTCTATTAGCTTTCATTAAACTCAAATATTAGTGACTATTAAATGAAGAGAGTTAGAAAATTTATTACAGATAAGGCTTCAGGTTTATCAAATAGATATTAGTCAGCTAGATAAAATTAATAAAATATTCTTTACTTAGGATAGAAAAACAAATTCAAATACAAAATGACATATTTATTAATACAGTGCTTCTCAATCAGGTCTGTATGGACCATTGTGGGTCTGTAAGAGTTTCTCAGGGAGTGACAACTATCAAATAAATTGGTGGGCATAACTTGAAACTAAGGCACTATTCAGTAGGTCAGGTAGTCGCTGGAATGAAAGTAAGTTCAGAATTGAACTGCAGTTGAAAAAAAAGTTTAAGAAGCACTGAGCTGTAGTATAGAAATCAGTTTGATTGCTTTTAGGAAAAATATAGAAAAATAATAAACCTTTGGTTGATTGGAGAAAATGTATGGAGGTTTAATGATTATTACTGCAAATGCCAAAAGATGGGTGCTTGGTGATTACTCTTACAAACTCAATAGGTATCTCAATATAATCATTTTTGCAAGTTCACCGATTCCATAAATAAATAGAGCCCTAACATAGCTGAAGAAATAGAGAAGAAATGCTTGGATAGTGTTGATTTACAGACAAACCACTCATACTTGCATAAAATGAAAACCAAGTAAGATATAACAGATAAGAGTCCAAAGCTAAAGGCCAGCAAACATAAGCATGTCCTCGAGGCTGTTGTAGAGGTTGGTAAGAAAAAGGAATTGTGAAAATGAATAACAAGAGGAGAAATTTCCTGAGGTCCTGATCAAATAGCTAGGAGTGTTCAGAGAGAAAATTCAGCTTCTTAACATCTATGTATCTGTGTCTTCTTTTTTATGTCAATAGTGTTTTCTGCATTTGTCAGATTTATAAAACAGAGACAGACTCCTCTGACTCCGTGTCAGAGCTTCTCCATTGAAAGTGTTTCAAACTACTATTAATAACTGCATTCTATAGGAAAGGACTAGAAACTCCTGTTGTCACACTTCCAGATTCAATAGAGGTTCTTTCTTGTGAATTTTGTGTTTAATACTGACATTTATTCATTTCAAAATGTCCTTTGGGAATGGGGTATATTAACCACAATTCTCTGTTTCTACAACCAAATAACCACAATTCGCATTGACTACCCCATCTTACACACAGCAGAGATTTATACAGACAGGATAATAGAAAAAACATTTGAAAATAATAGGTATAGATTATAGGTACAAGAGACAAATAAGAGAGGTAATGCCAGAATTAATGATTACTAGTTTGCCAAGGTGTCAAAATCAGATGGGTCGGACATGTAATGCCATTTGGAGACGGCCGCTGGACTAGACCCATTACCGACTGGATCCCATGGAACATCAAATGATAACATGGCCGCCCACCTACAAGATGGTCAGACTTCTTCGCCAAGAGCCTGAATGAATGGTTTGAGGCTCTTCGTATTCCTGAAGCAAGTAAATGCCATTGGACTACACTGGCACGTGATAGGGTCAAATGGAAATGTTGAGCAAATCAATGAAAAATGGGATGTCAAGTGATCAAGTGATCAAGTGATCAAGTGAACTTAATGATTGTCTTTTCATGAAATTAAAAGAATATGGGGGAAAAAGCCACAATAATATATATTATACATATATAATATATCATACATAATATATATCCTTATATAAATATAACTATAAATATATATATATATATAAATCTAAGGATTCAGAAGGATGTGCTACCATCAATAATTGTAGTGAGCCTATGAAATAATTGTAGACAGCCTATGAAATATTGATCAAATCCAAGTGGTAACTATTGATGAATGAAATTCATTCTATGACTTTGGGTGCTACTGTTACAACAATTCTATAAGGAAGAATAAAAAAATAACTTGGAGCCGGAGTGATAGCCCAGCCTGTAGGGCGTTTGCCTGGCATGTGGCCGGCCTGTGCTGGCCCAGGTTTGATCCCCGGCATCCTATATGGTTCCCGAGCACCGCCAGGAGTAATTGCTGAGTGCAGAGCCAGGAGTAACCCCTGAGCATCGCTGGGTGTGACTCAAAAAAGAAAAAAAAGAATAGTCATCCAATTTATTTCCTCCTTTTGCAATACTTTCCCTCAAAGTGATGAATCCAATCACACCCAAATATTTGCAGTCACAGAATGTGTCTTTCCAACTTAACAGGAATGTATTTTTTGTTCAAACTAGATCCTTTCTCATATATATATGTATGTATACATATACATACATATATATGTGTATATAGATATAAATAGATATATGAGTGAAATTTGTATATATGTATGTATACATATACACATGTACATTTTCATATATACACATGATCTAATTACATTCACTATCACTATCTTCCTGTTCATCATCAATTTGCTGGAGCAGGCTCCAGTAAAATCTCCATATATCCTGTCTCATGCTAGTAGAGCCCATGGGCATCTGCTTGCTCCAGGAGCATAAAGAGCCTCAAACCATTATATTAGGTCATGGGAATGACCAAACATAATTGTTACTGGTATTTGGCATATCAAATACGACAAGGGCAGCTTGCCAGGCTTGCCGTGTGGGTGGCATACTCTTGTAGTTACCTCTAAATAAATGTTCTCATGTATAAATAAATATTTCTTTTTATATATAGAGAGGGAATCTTTTATTCTTCTAGACTCTTTGAATTCTCACAAACAAAAGCAGAAATATTTGCTTATGACTCTCTTACTACAGTTTTGGTCTCTTTGTCATTTGAAAAACAATATTCCATTTTCTGCCTTTTAGATTTAATCAACTCTCTACTCCACCATGAGTTCCTAGAAATGAGTCTGTGACTTATTCTTTATTTTCATTTTATCTCTGGTAGAATACTTAGTAAAGAGCAAATAATAATTTTCTGTATTACATGGGTGAATAGCAAATAAGAAATCTACACTGAAGGTCTTTCCACATCAATATCTGAAAATATGCACAGTTGAATTTTGAATTGCTTAAAGAATCATTTTATAAGTCAATAAACAGAAATAGTGCTGTCCTGTTATATTGAGATAAAATTAAATTTAGATATTAGATGAATTCTCAATATGCATTTATACAAAGCAAGTAACACTTTAATATTATCTATGTCTATTTATACAAAGCCAATTTTCTATATACATTTGTATATCATGCATTTGCTTGCAATTAATTCATGTCATTTTCTCTTTAATGAACTTGTTGCATCACTATCTGACCATATGCATGTTAGTGTGTGTATAGACATGCACGCATGTATATGAAGTGACATATCTAAGTAGCTTTTTGAAAAGCAATTGCAAAACAAAATGAAGTTCAAATAGGCTGTCCAAAGATTTCACAACAGATCATTCTTCAATCTCATCTTTTCTACTTTGATCCACCTAACCTCAATTCCCTTTACTTAAGTACTATTTCATGTTTCTGAATTGATTCTTTAATCCCTTTCCTTCTCTCTATTTAATTTAACCTTCACAGGACTTAATTAGGTTTTTATTTTGGGACAGTGGTTTTGTTTTTTATTCAGACAGATTAGGTAATACAATTCTCTAAATATTCTGGGTTTTGATATTGCTATGGCAACCTTATGTATTTGCTTTGGCTTTGCACAATTTAGAAGTTGGTATATATGTATAATATATGATGCAAAGTGGCTTTAGATTTTGCCCACATACAGCTATGAACAGATAACTAATCTGTCCCTGTGTTCGGGACTGGTTGAGCTCCTGGTTGTCCTCAGGAAACCAAATAATGTGCCTGGGATCAAACTTAAGGATCAAACATGTACAATGCAAGCACCATCATCCTGTACTATCCCTGACTCCATAAAAGTCCTTTAAATGCAGTTTGAAAGTGTGATAAAACTCTGAGTAGACAGAATGTAGTGTATGTAATTTTAATTTGTCTGTGTGGAGAATATATTTTTAAATCACATAAGAAAATGGTTAGGGCTATTTTATAAAATTTTATTTGATAAAATAAAATGCTATGATTATAAATAAAACAATCCTTTTATATAAATTATTCATAAATATTTATAAATAATATGAATATTTTATTTGCAATCATAGACATTTTATTTTAAAATGACTATGTCAGGATTAAAATCTCAAAAAGTTCTGTCACATTTTAGAATTATTATTGTGAATTTCCATGTTTGTCATTTTTACATCTATTTCTCTCCTGTGATGTACCATCCTCTGGGTTTTTCCACTAAACCATCTGTGTTCTTTGGATGTGACTCTTAATTTGTTACTCAGAACGTCAGCCCTTCTTGTCTCACTTGTCTCTACCTCTCATCTGAATTTGACATGTTAACATATACTAGCCCAGTAGTTGCATTGGCCTATCATGTGTTTTCTATATTAATTTTCTCACATTCACATTTGAAATGTTCTGATTCTCTCCTGTGAGTCCAGTCACCATTAATTTTTAAATCTGTTTCTCTTACATTATCTGTTCAAGAAACACTTTTAATGGCATAGAAGTTTTCACAACTTGAATTTCATTTGCTCTGCCTTCTCAAACATAAAACGGTACTGACTACGCTATATCACAATCCTTATACATTTTATTTTTTTAATCATAACAAAATACAATCCCATTTTTGTATCTATCCCTCGAGGTTGCAGGTGTGGCTGCTGTGCCTGACTGCATCGGCAGGTGGCAGACAGGAGACAGACTTGTCTACACCCACGGCTCTGCCCCATGGGCCCTTGATGATTGATGGTCCGATATAGAAAAAGACTGGGCCCCCTGGGATGAACCCAGAGCCATGGCAGAGCCTGGCAAGCTACCCATGGTGTATTCATTATGACAAAAACAGTAACAATAATGGACCTCATTCCTAATGAATGATGACGTTACTGGAACCTGTAGAGCAAATTGATGAACAACGGGAAGACAAGTGACAAGTGACCCTTTTTGCAATGGTCTTTGTGGTTTATGTCTGTTTTAACTGTAAATTTGCCTGTGTCACTCATTTCAGAACGTAAATGGAATGGAAGCAGAGAATAGAAATGGAAAGCACACTTTGGCTTCTGGCTCTTTCTATTGCTATAACCATTAGAACCTTGCCTCGAGTTGCTGCTAGAGAATGAAGGACACAGGAGACAAATTTGAATCCGGTTATCTCATCCATGATCACTGACATCAACCAACAACCAAGCTGACTATCAGATGATTTTGTTACAAAGCTTACCTACAGTGAGCTTAACAGTTCATAAGTTAACCCTTTTGATCACATTAATGTCAGACTGGAGTCACTAGGGAATGAGACCTGTATTTCTTGAATAGCTTTGTGCTTTTATATGTAGACTAGCAAGCAACTTACTATGTTTTGGTTAAGTTATACTTGTTAACAATCATTATTTATCTTCAGTGGAATCACTTGATCACTTGAATCCCGTTATTCATCGATTTGCTCGAGCGGGCGCCAGTAACATTTCCATTGGACCCTATCACGTGCCAATGTAGCCCAATGGCATCTGGTTGATTCAGGAATATGAAGAGCCTCAAACCGTTCCTTCAGGGTCTTAACAAGGAAGTCTGGCCATCTTGTAGGTGGGCGGCCACGTGATCTTTTGACATCCCGTGGGATCCAGTCCCTAACAGCTCTAGTCCAGCGGTTGTCTCCAAATCGCATTACATGTCCAGCCCATCTGATTTTCGATGCCTTGGCAAACGAGACAGCGTCCCTGATTCTGGAATAGCGACGGAGGTCAGAACTCCGGATTCATTCACTCACTTGAGTGAGGCGTGATATTCCAAGCATAGCTCTTTCGATGCCTCTCTGGGAGACCCGAATAGCATTCTCATCCTGCTTTTCGTAGGGCCCAGGTCTCTGAGGCGTATGTTAATGCAGGGAGAACAGTGGAGTTGAAGAGATGTGCCTGGAGCTGGAGGTTCTTTGTCCTTTTTAGCTATTTCTTCGATGCCTTTGAATGCATTCAATGCAGCTCTCTTCCTCCTGCGCAGCTCAGGTTTTAGGTCGTTCATCATGTTGACTTCTCGACCTAGGTACACATAACTGCTGCATTCAGAGATGTTTGTTCCATTGAGAGTGCATGGGGCCTCTGGAACTAGTTCATTTCTCATGAACATAGTTTTCTTCAGATTCAGCTGTAGACCTACCTTTCCACATTCTCGGTCAAAGTCAGCCAGCATTTGTGCCCCTTGGCTAATGTTTGGTGTTATTAGAACGATGTCATCAGCGAAGCGGAGGTGGTGTAGTTGCCGACCATCTATCTTCACTCCCCATTCCTTCCCATTCTAATTGTCTCATGATGTTCTCGAGGGTGGCACTGAAGAGTTTTGGTGAGATGGTATCACCCTGTCGAACCCCTCTTTTGACATCAATGATCACTTCTTTGTAGAATGGTGAGATCCTGGTGGTGAATCCGTAATACAGCTCCACGAAGGATCTTGATGTATTGGGTTTGAACACTCTGTTTGACTAGGGCTTCGATGACTGCTTCAGTCTCCACAGAATCAAAGGCTTTCTGTAAATCAATGAACGTGAGACAGAGCGGCATCTTGTACTCCCTACAAACCTCAATGAGCTTGGTTACTGTGTGGATATGGTCGATTGTACTTAATCCTTTCCGGAAACCTGCTTGCTCGCATGGTTGTCCTTCATCTAGTGTTCTGCTAATCCTGTTCAGGATGACTCGTGTAAACAGCTTGTAGATGACCGACAACAGGCAGATGGGGCGATAGTTGCCCGATGTCGTGAATGTCTCCCTTCTTGAACAGTAGAACTGTCCTGCTGGTTTTCCATTGGGAGGGCACCTTGCATTCGGACAGGTAGCGTGTGAAGAGCCGAGCTAGTGTATTGATGAGTACCGACGGCAGATTCTTCAGATGTTTGGGTCTGACTTTGTCTGGGCCTGGTGCTGTTCCCTTCTTTACCGACGAGATGGCATGTCGGATTTCAGAAGGGAGAACGTTGGGAATGACATATCCATCCTGTGGAATTTGGTATGTGGGCAGGTGGATGTGGCTTTCAAAGAGATTTGAGTAGAAGTCCTGGATAATCTTCTCCATTGCCTTTCTGGAAGATGTGATAGATCCATCAGGGCGTCGGAGGGCAGTCATCTTGGTCTTATAGTTGGCGAAGGACAGGCGGGCAGTGCGAATACTTTTCCCGGCTTCTGCTGCATCTTCAAGTATTTCTGCTCTTCTGTCTTTGAGGTCTGCTTTTATCACTTTTCTGCACTGTTTAGCAAGCTTGGACATTAGCACTTGGTCTCCTGAGGCTCGCGCCTTGCCACGTTGGCGAATAAGCTCAAGAGTTTCTGAAGACAAGCGTCCTTTTGTGTCTTTCTATCTCTCGGCATTCTTCGCACAATCATGGAGGTGCTGAACCAGTCGGTTGTATTCTTCATCGATGTCATCAATGATGGTATCTTCCCATGTTGCCGCAATGGTGCCAAAGAGTTCCCAGTTGGTGGTCGTTCTGGGAGTTCTCTTCTTAAACATTGCAGCTTTTTCTCCCCGTTGTGGGAAGTAGAATTTTGCACGAAGGAGACGGTGGTCCGATCCTGTCTGGAATTTGGGGACAACAGCAACATCGGTCAGACAAAACCGTCGATTGAAGATGATGTGGTCAATTTCATTGTGGGACTGTCCGCCAGGTGATTCCCATGTCCAACGTTTCGCTTCAGCCTTCTGAAACTGTGAGTTCCCATGAATAGTCTTGGTGGACATGATGAACTCAGATAGTCTCTCACCCTGTTCGTTCCATTCTAGGCCATGGGTCCCTATGTGGAGTTCTTCAGCCGATCTTCTTGGTCCTATCTTGGCATTAAAATCACTGACTATGATCTTGTAGAAGGTGTGATCTTTTTTATAGAACTCCTCCAATTCCATGTAGAATTTCTCAATTTCATCTTATTTGTATGTGGATGTTGGTGCATAGACAATGAAGATAGAAATTGCTGGCAGTGGGCCACATCTCCTCATGTGTAATCGTCCTATTCGGTTTGTTAGGCATTCAAATGAATCAATGTTGACAGCCATGTTCGTGTTGACAAGGACACCAACGCCACCGACGCCTCTTTCATCACATGTTCCAAGGAACAATTCTTCTCCGGTGTCAAATACAGCATGATGCGACTGGCGCCTCCTCGTCTCAGTCAGCCCCATGATGTCGTACTTGATCTTTCTTGCTTGCAGCATCAGATCCTCAATATATGCTTCCGAGGCCAGTGTACGTGCATTGAAAGTACAGACAGTCATTTTAGTTCTTCTTCGTTTTGGCAGCCTAGGACAGCCGTGAAATTTTATCAGGCACTGCTTGTTTGCCTTTCTTACTGCTGCCGTATTAAGGGCTCTTTCGGGTCAGGAAAATAAACATTTTTGTTACTGGATTTGGCATATCGAACACGCATCGGACAGCTTGCCAGGCTCTGCCATTCGGGCACTATATTCTCATTACTTTGTGGGGCTCTATCAGAGGGGTGGGTAGAATATTTGTGGTAATTTGGAGGTAAATGCAGGGGGTTCAACGGGGAAAGCTGGTTTCTGCTCTGCCGGGTGTACCTGTGTCTTAGGCTCAAGCATTCCTGGGCTTGAAATACTCTCCTCTGAAGGGTGGGTCTCTGCAGGGCGGGTCCTTGTAGGCTGGGTTTCTGACAAGCTGGGCTGGAGACTGGATTAATCTGTGGGATGGAGACTGGATTAATATGCTGGGGGGAGATCTTAACAGCTGCAGAGTGTGGATTGTGACACAGATCGCTGCCAGCAAGGTGTGGGGGTTTCTCTGGGCTCCTCCGAGGCTCCATCGGGATGGTGGACTCGGGTCGGAAGTTGCTCTCGTGGTCCATGGAATGCAGGGGGTTCAACGGGGAAAGCTGGTTTCTGCTCTGCCGGGTGTACCTGTGTCTTAGGCTCAAGCATTCCTGGGCTTGAAATACTCTCCTCTGAAGGGTGCCTGGGCTTGAAATACTCTCCTCTGAAGGGTGGGTCTCTGCAGGGCGGGTCCTTGTAGGCTGGGTTTCTGACAAGCTGGGCTGGAGACTGGATTAATCTGTGGGCTGGAGACTGGATTAATCTGTGGGCTGGAGACTGGATTAATATGCTGGGGGAGATTTTACCAGCTGCAGAGTGTGGATTGTGACACAGATCGCTGCCAGCAAGGTGTGGGGGGTTTCTCTGGGCTCCTCCGAGGGCTCCATCGGGATGGTGGACTCGGGTCGGAAGTTGCTCTCGTGGTCCATGGAATGCAGGGGGAATAGAGTTATATATTCAGTGGAATAGAGTTATATATCTTGATTTATAATAGACATTTTTTGTCCTCACATTTAAAAATTGTCCTCACATTATTTTTAATTTTTTCATATTATTTTTATTATAAATAAAAATAGTAATTTGAGTAAGAGAATTGTATAATTTTTAAAGTAATCAGCACATGCTGGTGACTGATTCATTAGCCTTTGCAGCTAATCTTAAATATTCAGATTCAAAATTATGAATTTTTCCTCAGTGGTAATATACAACTGTCCCTAAAAGCTAATGAGAAAATTGTGCCTTATTTGGGGGACAGGTATTAGCAAACTGGCAAGATCATTTTTTTCTTTTTTTCATCCTTAAGCTCTATATTTTCAGTGTAATTTGCATATAAAAATTGTTTCTCCTGTTTCTTATATTTCATATGGTAGAGATTTGCATAGACATTTTTAGAATAAAATTTTGCCTACATATCTGCAGTTCTGACAGATTTAACCATATAATTAAAGATCTTCTTTTTGTAAATAATAGGAACCATACACTTAAATTATGGCTGTAGGAAGAGGAGGGATTCTAAAATTCAGCTATTTGCAAAGATTGCTCTGACCCCCTTACAAACTAATTTTCTTTCAAGCTTTGAAAGAATCAATCTGTGTAAGGATATTTCTCTAAGCTGCTAGTGCAAAAGTAATAAACATCAAGCTTATGGACGATTGTAGAAACTGAATGGCTTTGCTTTTCTTCCAAGGATTTAATTTATTTTTAATATCACAGGTGGCTTGAGGCGAGGTGTAATCATCTGTCACTCTTCAGTTAAATCATATCCCCTCACTTCTGAAATATTCTTTGATCTCCCTACCTGTAAATCACAGTCTACTTTCTTTGTCATAGAATGTAGTATATAGATATAGTAATGACATTATAAATTGCTCAAGAGGATGGGAAGTATATCTATATATTGAAAAATATGAGTAAGTGTCAAAATAAATGTATATATTAACTCAGGTATCTACCATTTATTTTTTTCTTCTTTTATGACTTCAATTGCCAAAAAGAGAAATTACATGAAATTGAGGTTGAAAATAATTTTTTAGTTATTTATTATTATGACTGAAGACATTTTATTTTTTTTCATCCAGATTTATGTTTTAGGCAATATTTTTACCTTAAATTATGTCTATTATTCTTATTATACAAGATTATTTGTTTACAGCAATTGGACTGATCCTTAGCCAAAATTAAGTGTACTAGCAGTTTATATCACTTGGTAATGCCTTAATAGTATCTTTAAATAAATTTAAAATGTATTATATAAATTAAAAATATTTAAAATTCAGTCAACTCTCTTGGTTGAGTGTATAGGTGAGCCACATTCTGAGTAACTTCCCCTTTGAATAATTGTAAGATTATAAGTATACAAAAGATCAATGTGTATTTTGCAAAACAAAATAGTGAAAAGGAAACAAAAGCCAATATGAGAACAGCTTTGACTAAATAACTATTTCTACATGCAGACTGGTAGCATAGAAGATAGTGCTTCTTTTTTAGATGATGGAGAAGATAACACAATTCATATCTTTTCTTTAATATGAGAAACATTTACTAATTATAAGTTATAAGTATTGAAAATTATAAGTACTGATTGATTCAGAAGAATTCATGTATGTGAGTTCACAGAAAAGGATATTTACCCAAAGCAGTGAAACTACATATAATGAGTAACATAATATTTTCTTATTTGGCACAATCAAATGAAAATTTCATCTAAACAGTGAACCAATTGAGTTATTCTTTTGGTTAAATCCTGACTTTGGGAAGCAGCCATATGCAAATACGTACAATGTTTTTGCTTTGATCCATTAATTACTTGTGTAATTAATCATATCTACTTGAAAAACACAAATATAACTCAGTCAAAGATATTTGTGCTTCATTCACTTTGATAAAATATACTTGAAAACCTAGTAGACAAAGGCTGATTCAACTGATTGGGACTTCTTTATGTGATCTTAATATGGAAGCAAGTTTAACATTGCATTTGGTTTCTTGTGGTTGAGAAATGCAGTCTCTGGTATGCATATAAAACAGTAGGCTGATTTATAAAACAAACCAGAAGTTATTATCATCCACAGGTGTTTTACCTAAAGAATACTTTATTTTGAGGTAGTAGTATATGCTTTTATTTATTAAGTTTTTATTTTGAGAATTTAAATATTTTTGCTAAGACTTTGGGCAAATGTAAAGCATTTAATCTTCACTGACTGTTATTTGAGCAAATGTAAAGTTAATTATAACTTTACAAATATAAAGCTAAGGCTGAGTAGTCATTGTTCTGACCCAGTTAAAAGTTGTTCTCTATTTATCACCAAGGTTGTTGAATAATGATATTGTCCAACTCTAATTAGATACAACATTAAGGGCATTGCTTTCCAATATCTGTTGTAGTAGACTGCAAGAGAATCCTGAATGCTCAGGATAAGACACATTTTCTAGTTTTCTTGAAACCAATGCAGTGTTCAACATAAACAGTGGAATAGTTGTAAGAGGATATATTAGAATATGTAATGCACTTCACATTAGTTTCTTTCATTTTATTTTCAGGTTCTTTACTCATAAATGATTCCACTTCAAATCCATTCTGATCTACTATTTATGTCATTCAATTGGAAAATAGGATTAGAGAGAAATTTTGAGCTTAAGGCACATATACCTAAACTTAGGTTGATCTCTGGCATGACTTTCCAGTCCTTCCACTCCCACAACATAACTACGTGTAGCCATGAGAAACATGGAGTGTACCTCTAGGGGCCCCTGAGTACCTGCAGAGTGGCCGTTAGTAGTGTTCAGCCCCTAAGGTACTGTCAACTTTATATCGTCATGAACTTGCATTGAAGCACTGGTTCAGTTATTTAAATATTGCTGGGAATTGTGTCTAGCATCCAGAATTCCCCTTAGAATCCAATTTAAGCAACAGATATATTAAATAAGTTGTACACCCAAAGTAAATACTGCTAACACTACTTCCTAGTTCTTCCCAATAATTTTGGGTATTTTCTTCCTACTATTCATTAACATTTCATCAACTTTTCTAATAATATTGACAGGCAATCTTTTAGTTACAAGTAAGAAAATGAAATAAAAACAATTTTATCAAGGGATAGGATTTATGAGACGATTTTGAATATGAAGACCGGAGAAATCAGGAATGACAGAAAATTTAGAGATGGGAGCTTCTGCTCCCAGTAAGGGTTAGGCCAGCCCCTGGCCGAGTCCAACATTGCTCCAAATGTTCGCTCACACGTGCGGGGAGGGACCATGCTGGCTGGACTCCGGAGCGGAGATTTGGGCTCTGCCCTTTCCTCCACCTCCATGTCAGCTTCCCGGAAGATAGACACACCCACTCCAGACACACAGCTCCTTGTCCACACAACATTCTTAGATAATACTGATTTTATAATAAGGTCCCTCCCAGGATCTTTCACATTTATATACTGTATACAGTTCTAGACAAGTTCTAACTGATGCCTGTCATCCCATTAGCCTAGTGGGAAGCCAGAACAACTCACACATCAGGCTATCAGTCCTTCTCAACATTCAGACTCCATAGTTCCTCAGAGCTTCATTCAAGCTTGAACCTGATATTCCCCCTATAAGTTTCATCAGTAAATGCTCGAGATGAGAGCTTTCTACTGATAGTATACCACCTACAGGCAAGGCCTGGCAAGCTACCTGTGTTTTATTTGTTATGCCAAAATCTAGTAACAATTATGGACCTCAATTCCATGACCTGAAATATGGTTTGAGGCTCTTCCTGTCCCTGGACCAAGCAGATGACCTTGAGCTACACTTTCTTGTGACAGGACGTATGGAGATGTTACTGGTGCCCACTTGAGCAAATTGATGAACAACAGGACGACAGTGATTCAGTGACAGTGAGCTTCTGAGCTTACAGGGTGGATCCCAGCTTTTAGTTTGGTCCATAAGCTTTAAGGTGCTTTATCAATACCACTGCCATATATGGGTTGCAATGGTCAATATAATGGGTGCCAACTGAGGGAGAAGACATGGGGATGGGCAGTGGTGGGAAATGAGTGTATTTGGTGGTGACAATACACTGGTGGGGATGTGTGTTGGATGATGAAATATTAAATAAAAATTAAATTAAAAACAGTAGCAGTAGCCTATATGTATTTGGATGGGGTATTACCATTTCCAGTGCAATGTTGTCAATATCTTGTTTAGACATTTCTTGAATGCTTTACTTGCACGTAGAAAAATACATTACCCAAACTCAGAAATTCATAGTATTACAAACCAATGGTAAATCAATAAAATCTGTTTTATATTTAAAAAAATTGATGCAATGATCTTTGGGCGTACCCTGGACTCCCGGAACATAATCTGGGAGCAGGGTCAGGTTCCCCTTTTGCCCCAGGGAATCAGCGGCCTGTGGACGAAGAAAGACTTGAGATTCCAACAAAGATTCAAAAGGTTTTACTCGCACAGGTTCTGGCATACAATTCAGTAACAGGAAAACACCATTCTTTAGGTTCCCAGCCTGGCCCCAGTCACATGTAGGTATAGAATCCTAGGCCAAGATGCTTGCTACTGTGTGATAAGGTCCCAAAGGGAAGAGACCAGAGAGGAGGAGAGGAAGAAAAAGCAAAAACAAGAAAAGCGGAAAGGCAAGCAGGCTACAGCTTTTATAACTTTTCAGCTCAAATGGGCCACTTCAATGGGAAGCAGTTAGGGTCAATCACCCTAAGGCAACTTCTCCCAGGACCTCACCTACCCCCATTGAAAGGTTAATATTACTCCAGCCAAGGCTGCAGGCCCTGCTGCTGGTTTTCCACCAGGCCCTATGTAGATGGGGTGGAAGGGCAAGTATCTGTATCCAATGGATATTCTACAGCCAGATATATATTTCTTCAAGCCTACACAAGATTCTCGTCTTTACTTCATAGTTGTTTTATATATTGACCTTTAGACTTATTAGAGAGCCACACTTGCTTGCTGGAAGGCAAACAGCATTTCTCTCTGGTTTAATTACTTAGAGATCAATGTTGCCAAGTGAATATACTGGTAAGATCTATCTAGTCCCACTATGAATATGGTAGCATGAGAGAAAATATTTATACCAGCTAACATAGAGTACATGGTAAGATATACTTCCACAAAGTCAGAGATTCAATCTGTTTTCCACCCTTTATCTACATAGTAGTCTGCAGGAGGTAACTCCAGGCAAGAAGTAGAGGCTCTGGGCATCAGTGTACTGTAAAAGAGCAAACCTTTCAAACTTTTCAGCACCTCTAGCATTCCTAACTGTTGTTGCTATTGTCCATTGGTTGAAATCAATCAGTAAGTAGAGAACAAACAATAGTTATATAAGGGTTCGTTTCTCAGGGCAAAAATGAAAGGGCAAAGGGCTGAGTTATTTAAAATCAAAACGGGGGTCAGTGTCATAGCACAGTTATCTTTTTCAACATCTATAATTTCTATATTTTCCTATTAAGTTATACAATTCATGAAATATAAATAGCACCAAGGGAAAACAATTATTTTTGATTAAGTCTTGGCAGATACATGCATTCTGAGTAGATTCAATTCATTTCCTACAGGTTTCCAACTCCCCAAACTCTACATACACATTTTCTACACGCTTTTTTCTCATTTATTCAGAAGAGAGAATTCTGCTTTGCCGAACAGTTCAGTGACCATCAATAGGTTACTTGAAATCTGGGTGCACTTTTCCATGTAAACAGAAATCATCTTTCACTAAAACTTTTAACAAACACATCTCTGTAATTGTTTCTTTGTTTGTCAGGCTGACTGTTATTTTCTAACAGTGCACTTAGGGTCTAAGAGAATATCTTTCATTTCTATGATATATATCAACTGCAAGATTTTTAGAACACTCTATCTACACTGTGATCCCTTAGTCAGAACCAGGAGTAATCCCTGAGAATAGCCGAGAGTGGCCCAAAGAGAAATAAACAGAAAATCATCATGAAATCTTGTATTCGTTTCTTATTATGGTTATAAAAAAATTACTACAGATACAAAGGCTTAAGTAGCACAGAGATTATATTCTGTTGATCAGAAATTTAATATATGTTTTGGAACTAAAATTAGTACTGTTGAGTAAATCCCCTACCAAGAACTTGTTGTATCACTCAAGTTTTGGTTGGATTCAACTTTGTGAAATCCTAAAATAAAAGCTTTTCTTTTTACCTTACAACTTGGAAAGATTTTAGGTGTTACTGTGACTCATATACATAATCATCCACAAGTTTAAACCAGCAGCAAAAATCTCTCTAAACTGTCAAGTACCTTTATTGTTGTTGCTATTGTCATATCCATAACTTAGAACACAACAACCTAAAAATAATAAATCCTCCATATTTATGGACTGTGTGACTACATTGGGTCACTTGAATAAGCAAGATAATCTCTTTAGTTAAATTCAAGAGTCCCTTTTGTCATATATTATAAAATATTCAAAGATTTAAGAAAGTAGGACCTGATCATTTTTATTTGGTTTGGGGTTAGTTTTGGAACCACACTCAGTTATAATTGGGCTTTACTCCTGTATCTGGGCTGAAGGATCACTCCAAGAGGGAATGGGGAGACCATGTGGGATGCTGAGGCTTGAACCTGGATCATCCCTGTGCAAGCAAGAGCCCTACCAGTTTTGCTATCTTTCCAACTCCATCTTCTGAGGGCTCTTGTTTTCTAGTATCACACTATTGAATTTATTATGTTCTTATGGCTTTAAATGAGATGACACATATGAAATACTGAAAAGAAACAAAACTATTGGAAACTATCGGTAACTAAAGCTATGTTAGTTCCTGTACTAGTGTGAGGGAGGAAAATACTTTAATTGTGAGTCTTTCAATTTTAAGAAAATGGAGCAGTTTTGTTTCTCCAAAATATCAAGCAGAAAAACTTCCATGAAGCGTGGGCAGGTTATACTCATAAAACTGCACCTCGATGAGAACACTGACATTTGCTGGTTTCAGGAACCTGCATTTTGTAAAAGAAGTACAACACATATTGATCACTTGATCACTTGAATCCCATTATTCATCGATTTGCTTGAGCGGGTACAAGTAACATTTCCATTGGACCCTGTCACGTGCCAATGTAGCCCAATGGCATCTGGTTGATTCAGGAATATGAAGAGCCTCAAACCGTTCCTTCAGGGTCTTGACAAGGAAGTCTGACTATCTTGTAGGTGGGCGGCCACGTGATCTTTTGACATCCCGTGGGATCCAGTCCTAACAGCTCTAGTCCAGCGGCCATCTCCAAATTGCATTACATGTCCAGCCCATCTGATTTTTGATGCCTTGGCAAACAAGACAGCGTCCCTGATTCTGGAATAGCAATGGAGGTCGGAACTCTGGATTCCTTCTCTCACTTGAGTGAGGTATGATATTCCAAGCATAGTTCTTTCGATTCCTCTCTGGGAGACCTGAATAGCATTCTCATCCTGCTTTCGTAGGGCCCAGGTCTCTGAGGCATATGTTAATGCAGGGAGAATGGTAGAGTCAAAGAAATGTGCCCGGAGCCGGAGGTTCTTTGTTCTTTTATTAGTTGAATAAATGTGAGTGTGTGTCTTTATGTGTGCAAGAGGGGCAAGTCATCTTTTAGGAAGAGATGTGGAGTCTCTTGAGTACTGATTCACAGGCAAAGAGACAGGTATCTGTGGCTGCCCCTTCTAGAGTCTGTTATTATGTCTCCCAAATTTCTTCCAAGGGTCCTTCTGAGCAGACTGATTTGCCATCTTCTATAATCTATTCCACATTTTACTGACAGTGTTTCTTTAGATAAAACTTGTCATTTCATTTTCTCTTTAAATTCATGCTGGATTTTCCTTTGTCTGTTCTAAAGTCGGTTCCTACAGCACTCTTGAAGATCGGACATGGGCCACTAGGTTCCTGGCAGTGGAAACAAGAGATGCATGAAAAACTTGTACTTTCTTTGTTCAATTTCAACCATCTTTAATGCATGTTTTAATGTTTTAAGCATGTTTTAATGCTCAAAGAGGGAAAATATTCTCAAGAAGTCCTACAGCCTACTGGATTCCAAGGTTATTAATTCCTGTATCACTTTATATTGTTTTCTCTTACCTCAGGGATAATGTATTTGTTTCATGGCTTTTCTCTGACCAACTTTTGTAGGGGAAAAGCAAAACCAACTTCCTTTTTTTGTATACCCTTTGTAACAGTACTTGACATATAAGAATACTAAACACCGACTGACTAAAAACTGTCCAAATAGGATGATCCCACTTCAGGCAAACAGTCATTAAAAACAGAAAAAATAAAGGATACTTTTCCACCTTGAGATTGCTTGCTAGTGCCCTTTGCATTGAGAGTTGGGAAACAATGACAAATTCTAAGTTTATTCTCCCTGCTTTGCAATTCTATGAGATGTCCAGCAATGTACTTAAACCCTAGCTCATATTTCCAATATCTATAAAGTTTATCCAGGATAAATAATGTTATCCCAAGTATTCTTTCCTTCCCCTCTCCCAGTAGTACCAATTCTATAGTTTATGAGAACTCCAAGGATCAAAAACAGGAAATAATACTCAGAAAATTGGATTTTCAGATTTAGAGAGAAGGCCTACAGCAAGCCATTAGACAGGTCTAAAGTTATGATATCCTTAAAGACATGTAATCGTCTTTATTTTCTCTATAATTTAAATATTAACCTATTAAACCTATGCACTGGTTAAGAGCTAAAAATCAGGCTGTACCTGTTCTAGGATTCATGGAATCCTACACTATTATTTGGGATGATCATTAGTTAACTGTTAAAGCCTAGGCATATTTACCCAAATGTTCCATAATATTATTGTTTTGGAAATAAAGATAATAATATCCAACCCAGAACTATAATAAGATTAAACATATTATAAAGTAAATATAATACAGCAGGTAGGGTGATTGCCTTGTGCATGGCTGACCCAGGTTCAATCCCTGACATCCCATAATGGTCCCATAATCCTCCAGGAGCAATTCCTGCATACAGAGACACATCCAACAATACTCAAGGGCTTCTAGGATATACCAGGTTGTAACAGGAGTAGGTGAGGGGTAGAAGGTGGGTTTATGGGACCAGAATTAAGTTTGGGTCCCAGAGTGTGCCAGTTATGTGCTCCTGATCCCTAAATCACCGCCATAGACCTCAACTGTAAAAAGTCTTTTTTTTTTTTTTGTGGAAGTAGGATTGTAATATTTCTAAAGAAGCTGTATATCTAACAGTTTACTTTAAAGTCCTATTATTAACATTTAAGACATATATAAAGTTACCATATGATTAATTCAGAGTTGTACTTCTTTTAACATTTATTGTATTGTTAGCTCTTTTTTAATTTAAATTATGGCCATGGAACAAAGGGCTCCTATAAAATTATTGTTCAGAGTCCAAAATATCTTCTTGGCTTTGCATAGAATGTAAAATTGCAATGAAATGTGAATAATAAATAACTGATATTTGACAATATAAGTCACAATAAATTTTTAAAAAAGGTTCAAACAAAACAAAGTACAAAAACTCTAAAGCCTATTTTAATAATCGATCAGTCTTCTTTCTCCCTTGACCAATGCCTAAAGTTAGTCAAAGTTCTAACTTAATCATAATTTTATATATTACGTGATCTTTCCATTTGTGTTCTATTCTAAACTCTCCATCTGTTCTACAAAAGTATTTAGTGTTGAAAACACCATTCTACCTACTCATGATTTCTCTTTTCTTGTTTATAAAAAAAACTTGTCAGTTAGGGGTAAAATGCAGAGGCAGAATCTTGAGTTCAATTCTTGACACCTTCCTCCAAAAAATAAATGACTGATATAATTCATATTTTTATAACATGGCACATGGCACAGGATTTGAAAAGCTAACTTTTAAAGTTTAAATTTGTGCTTATTGTATCTCTAGGACTATTTGAGACTCAGATAGAAATGAATTAACATGAAAATTAGGAGACAGTTCTAGAGGGGCGATTTATCACCATCTGTATATATATATATATATATATATTTCTTATTTTGAGGCTATGTTCTCCATCTTTCCCCAAAGGAACTCTGCTCAGTAATGTGTGAAAACATAAACAAATCTAGTTAGATATTTAGAAAACATTTTAGTCCTGGTAGTTAAGAACAGATTTCATCCTTAGCATCGGTTCCTTTTTAAGTACCCTGAGTTTTGTGTGATAATCTCCTACTCTATTGCCCATGAAACCTATTTGACCTGTATTGTCAATTGCAGGTTGTTGCTACCGGTATCATGAAACACACAGCTGAATTTTTAATTATTTTTTGACATTTGGCTATACTCTTGGCTCTGTGCTGATGGGTCAGTCCTGGTGGACTCAAGTGCAGGGAAATGCTGATGCACCCATCACAAAATCTGGGAGCAGGGTCAGGGTCCCCTTCTGCCCCAGGGGCTCAGCAGCCGGCAGACAGAGAAAGACATGAGAATCCAGCAGTGTTTCTAAATGCTTTACTTACACAGCTTCTGGCATACATCAGCAATAGGAAAACCCTGAATTTAGGTCCGGCTGGGCCCAAGCACATGTAGGCCAAGATGACTGCCACCACGTGTTGAAGCCCAGCAGAGACCGGAATGGATGGAGAGACAAAATGCCAAGGGAAGCCAAAATGGCACAAAGTTCCTTCTTTTTCTCATACCTTATTTTATAGACAGAAACCCTCCATAATCTTATAGCCCAAGACTGAGTGGGTTGGGATATATAGAGGTGAGTCCAGGTAAATGAGCCTTTTGAAATGTAAATCTGTAGGTGGGACTTTGGCTCTAGCTCCACAAAAGCCAGAGCTGAATCCCAGAGGCAAAATCTCTCTAGTAAAGAGAGAGAAGGGGGCTGCATCTCTGAACCAGAAAGCAGTTCAGAAAGTAATTTGTAGGAAATGGGATTAATAAGCTTTTACAATGAATATAGAGCTAGCAGATTCCAGACTCTGGATCCCACTAAGGTCCAAATTCCATCAGAATAATTCATTTTGGCATTACTTTTAGAGTCAGAGACAATTAGTTTGTCCAGAGGTGCTGGCATGCCTCTGAACTAGGAGAATTGATTACATTATGGTTGATCCAATGTGGCTAAGTACTCTTGGAATATCTACATGTATGTCCCACCTGGCGACCGTTGGAAACAGAATATTGATCTGGGGCAAGCGAAATATATGATAAAAATATTTATGTCATACAAAATTATGAAATCAGTCCAGTTTGCCCAAACTCCCATTGTATCTGCTCCAGAGATTCCCCAAAGGCAGGACCAGCTCTCCACATAAGCTACGTGTAGCTGGAGGCTAAGGCTCAGTAGGGCGTGTCACCCAACACTCAAGGTACCATATTGTCGGGCGCCCGCCGTGGTCCCCCGACAGTGCCGGAAGCGAGTTCCCTTCTACCTCGGGGCCGGCGAGGAATGGATGAGCACTCAGGGATCCGATGAGGTTTTAAAAGACTTTTCTTATCACAGGTTCAGGCATACAAATCAGCAAAAGGAAAAACCCGATGCTTAGGATTCCAGGCTAGAACCCCCAGCCACGTGTAGGCCAAGATGGCGACTAACACGTGTCTAGGCTTTGGGAAAGGAGAAGGACACTTCCAAGCAGGGCGACCGCTCACAGCGAACAGCAGCCCCAAAGGAAGCACGGGAGAGTGAAAACCGGCTAGTTTATACCCATGCAACTCAGGCCTTCCTCCCATTGTTATGGAAAGCAGGGGGTGTTAAATGTCCTTAGATAATCCCTCCATGCACCTCACCTAGGCCTTTTAGTATGCTAATGTTTTGAGCCAAATGCCCTTAAAGGAGTCCTGCAACACCATATGTAGTGCCTGACCTGAGCTCTGGAGAGCAGTGCTCAAGGTAAGTGCTGTACCCTCTGTTCTAGCCTCTTCATCCCTCACAACATTCTTTGTTAATTTGAAAAATATTTGTGGCCATAACTGGCAATTCTTCTGGCTTACTTTTTGTTTTGTGTTTCAGGATCAATCCTGGTCATATTCTGGAGCCCATATTTAGTGCTAGGGATCAAACCCCAGGTTGAGCATATGAAAGGCAAGTACTTTGACCGCAGTGCTATCTCTCAGACTCCAGCAGCCTTTGGTGCCATTTAAACAATTTTAATGTTGACAAATATAACTTAAGTTTCCATCATTTTTATTAACTGTAAAGCATTTTTAAAATGTAAAGCCGGGAAATATCTAAAGTTCTTCCAAACTATTTGTAATTCTAAAACAAAAATCACCTTTAAGAAAAGGAAATAGTAGAGGAATATAATAGAAAACCCTACTGACATGTATAATAACCTGTAGAGAGCAAGAAAATAAGCCAAAACAATTTGTATGATCCATTAAAATATCTTCCATTTAACATTTTCTATATATCAAAATTGACAATCATAGAACACCAACAAACTTTTTTTTCTGTTTGTATTCAAGATCCTCTTATTTTCAATCAGAAGCATCAGCATTTACATAACTAATGCTTGATTTGACATTTTGATTTTTTTTTGAAAAACTTTTAAACTATCATTATGCAATGAATTGAGTGAAATCTTCAATTTCTAAATTAAATATGTAGGCATTAGAAAGTTTTTAAAATAATTATGTGATTTTACAATGAATAATTTCCTTATATTTCAAAAAAATATTGTTCCCCAAGCAAGAATCAGTTTTTATGTTAATGTAGGCTATTATAAATATTTTAATACATATAATAATTAATTATACATATAAGAATTAACAAGATCTGAAAGCCTGCTTTAGTAGGCCAGAAAGGTAGAACAACAGGGAATATGATGCCTTGCCCACAGCTATGCAGGATTTACTCTTGGTACCATAAATGATTCCCCTAGTACTGATGGGAATAATCCCCAAGCACAGAAGCAGAGCTATGCCCTGACCATAGATCAGCATCACACCACAAATTAAAACTTAAAGTGTAATCTCAAAATGTTGCACTTTTGGTGAAAAGTGATTAAAATTATTACCTAAACTAGCAACACTGTTTATTAAAAATATATATATATATATATATATATATATATATATTATATAGTGCTCTTAGAGTAAAAAACAACAGTAATCCACATCAAAAGAAATGGTGACCAAGATACAAAGACAACTCACAGAGTGGGAAAGGATATTCACCCAATACCCATCTGACAAGGGGTTAATATCCAGGATATATCAAGCACTGGTAGCACTCCACGAGAAAAACAGCCAACCCCATCAAAAATGGGGAGAAGAAATGAGCAGAAGCTTCCAAAAGAAGAAATTCGAATGGCCAAAAGGCATATGAAAAAGTGCTCTTCATCTTTAATCATCAAGGAGATGCAAATCAAAACAACAATGAGGTACCATCTCATACCACAGAGACTGGCACACATCCAAAACAGCAAGAACAACTGGTGCTGGCGTGGATGTGGGAAAAAAGGGACTCTTATCCACTGCTGGTGGGAGTGCCGACGGTCCAGCCCTTTTGGAAAACAATATGGGCATTCCTCCTAAAACTAGATATTGAGCTCCCATATGATCCAGCAATAGCACTCCTGGGAATATACCCGAGAGACGGAAAAACACATAGCAGAAACACTATCTGTACTTCTTTATTTATCTCTGTGCTATTCACTATAGCTAGAATCTGGAAACAACCTAAATGCCGGAGAACAGAGGACTGGCTAAAGAAACTGTGGTTCAATTTTATATAATCCCATTTGTTTATCATTGCTTCCATTTGTTTGGTCAGTGGTGTGTCGTCTTTAAAGATACTTTTCGTTTCGATGTCGTAGAGCATTTCTCCTATATTTTCTTCGATGTACCTTATAGATTCATGTCTGATATCGAGATCTAGAATCCATTTTGATCTGACTTTTGTGCATGGCGTTAGAAAGAGGTCTAAGTTCATTCTTTTACACGTAGCTGCCCAGTTTTCCCAGCACCATTTGTTGAAGAGGCTTTCTTTGCTCCACTTAATATTTTTGCTCCTTTATCGATGATTAAGTGGTTGTATATTTGTGAGTGTGTTTCAGGATACTCAGTTCTATTCCATAGGTCTACGGGTCTGTCTCTATACCAATACCACACTGTCTTAATTACAACTGCTCTGTAGTAGAGCTTGAGGTTGGGGAAAGTGATACCTCCCATCTTCTTTTTCCCAAGGATTGCTTTAGCTGTTCGTGGGGTTTTATTATTCCATACAAATTTCAGGAGTGTTTGTTCAATTTCTTTGAAGAACATCATGGGTATCTTTATAGGGACCGCATTGAATCTGTATAAAGCTCTAGGGAGTATTACCATTTTGATAATGTTAATCCTTCCAATCCATGAGCAGGAAATGTGTCTCCATTTCCTCAGGTCTTCTTTTATTTCTGAAGTAACGTTTTGTAGTTTTCTTAGTAGAGATCCTTTACATTCTTTGTCAAACAGATTCCTAGGTATTTGATTTTCTGCGGTGCAATTGTGAATGGGATAGTTTCTTTAATGTCCCTTTCTTCTCTTTCGCTGTTTGCATATAGGAAGGCCATTGACTTTTGGGTATTGATTTTGTACCCTGCTACTCTACTATAAGAATGTATTATTTCTAGGAGCCTCTTGGTAGAGAGTTTTGGATTTTCCAGGTATAATATCATGTCATCTGCAAATAGTGATAACTTGGCTTCTTCCTTCCTATCTGGATGCCCTTAATGTCTTTTTCTTCCCTGATTGCTATGGCAAGTACTTCCAGTACTATATTGAATAGAAGTGGTGAGAGCGGGCAGCCTTGTCTTGTCCCTGATCTTAAGGGGAAGGCTTTCATTTTTTCCCCCATTGAGGAATGCTGCTCGCTGTGGGCTTGTAGTAGATGGCCTGGATTATAAACGGTGACCAAGATACAAAGACAATCCACAGAGTGGGAAAGGATATTCACCCAATACCCATCTGACAAGGGGTTAATATCCAGGATATATCAGGCACTAGTAGCGCTCCACAAGAAGAAAACAGCCAACCCCATCAAAAAATGGGGAGAAGAAATCAACAGAAGCTTCCAAAAAGAAGAAATTCGAATGGCCAAAAGGCATATGAAAAAGTGCTCTTCATCTTTAATCATCGGGAGATGCAAATCAAAACAACAATGAGATACCATCTCACCCCACAGAGACTGGCACACATCCAAAACAGCAAGAACAACCGGTGCTGGCGTGGATGTGGGGGAAAAAAGGGACTCTCATCCACTGTTGGTGGGAGTGCCGACTTGTCCAGCCCTTTTTGGAAAACAATATGGGCATTCCTCCGAAAGCTAGATATTGAGCTCCCATTTGATCCAGCAATAGCACTCCTGGGAATATACCCTAGAGACGGAAAAACACATAGCAGAAACACTATCTGTACTTCTTTATTTATCTCTGTGCTATTCACTATAGCTAGAATCTGGAAACAACCTAAATGCCCGAGAACAGAGGACTGGCTAAAGAAACTGTGATTCATCTACACTATGGAATACTATGCGGCTGTCAGAAAAGATGAAATTATGAAATTTACCTGCAAATGGATGGACATGGAGTCTATCATGCTGAGTGAAATTAGTCAGAAGGAAAAGGACAGATAGAGAATGACTGCATTCATTGATAGGATATAAATAGATACCAGTGTTTTACTAAATATGGGAAATGGTAATGGCAGATTAAAACTCACCACTGAATATACACAAAGAGACTTAAGTGGTAAACTCTAAATATCTGCAGGGAAAGCCACAATGTAAGATAAGAGGGAGAGAGATGCAGAGAAAGAGAGAGAGAGAGAGAGAGAAAGAGAGGAAACTGAGGTACCTGCTATTAAGGCGGCCTGGGGCGGGGGGGAGGGGTACATTGGTGGTGGAAATGGGGCACTGGTGGAGGGATGGGTGCTGGAATACTGTATTACCAAGAACCAATTATGAACACCTTTGTAATTGTATGTTTCACGGTGGTATAATAAAAAAAATAAAATAAAAGAGGCACATAAAAAAAAAGAAAACTGTGGTTCATCTACACTATGGAATACTATGCAGCTGTCAGAAAAGATGAAATTATGAGAATTTACCTGCAAATGGATGGACATGGAGACTATCATGCTGAGTGAAATTAGTCAGAAGGAAAAGGACAGATATAGAATGACTGCATTCATTGATAGGATATAAATAGATACCAGTGTTTTACTAAATGTGGGAAATGGTAATGGCAGATTAAAACTCACCTTTGAATATACACAAAGAGACTTAAGTGATAAACTCTAAATACCTGCAGGGCTAGTCACAATGTGTAAAATAAGAGGGTGAGAGATGCAGAGACAGAGAGAGAGAGACAGAGAGAGAAAGAGAGGAAACTGGGGTACCTGCCATTAAGGCAGCATGGGGGTGGGCGGGAGGGGGTGGGGTACATTGGTGGTGGAAATGGGGCACTGGTGGAGGGATGGGTGCTGGTATACTGTATTACCAAGAACCAATTATGAACACCTTTGTAATTGTATATCTAACGGTGGTACAATAAAAAAAAATTAAAAAACAACAGTAATCAAATACAGTTTTTTGGTACCCACTATATGTATGAAACTATGCTATATGTTGAGTGAACAACACTTTGAAAGTCCAGGTTTTGCTCTTTAGGAATTTTACCTAAAGAAAAAAAATATAAAATAATGTATTGAGGCAAGTTCTCTTGTAACAGAACAATGGTGTTATTAAAGTGTATTTTGTATCTTTGCTTTCCCATATATTTCTTCATTTTGATAAATTTTATTTATTTATTTATTTATTTTTTCTTTTTGGGTCACACCCGGCAATGCTCAGGGGTTTCTCCTGGCTCTGCACTCAGGAATCACTCCTGGCGGTGCTCGGGGGACCATATGGGATGCTGGGATCGAACCCATGCTTCAGCACAGGCCGGCCGTGCAAGGCAAATGCCCTACCCGCTGGGCTATCACTCCGGCCCTATTTTGTTAAACTTTAATGTAATTATAGAGTCTGTGTTTTACCAAAGATTTTGCCATTTATGATTGATTTCTACATGTGTGCAGTTTAATGATTTTCATAAATCTTATTTTAAAAATGTCTATGGCCAATCAAGTAAGGATAAACCAGAACCTAAGTACTGAGCTTGTAATGGATGGTGACATGCTGTGAAAATGTGTACACACAATGTAACAATAAAATCTAGTTTAATTTCTTCCTACTGATAGATAATACCAGGAAGTCAGGCAGACTGATGTGCAATTGTTATTTATCCAACCAGACATTGTTTGTGACTAAGCACAATGCATTAGCCTTTTCTCTGCCTCATTAAACAAGTTAATCATGTAAACCAGAGGGAAATTTCCTAGAAAATATGGGTACAGTTTAAACATAAATGAGGCATTTTTCATTGCTGAGAATAAAAACAGATGTGACAATGCCCAGGTATGTCACAAAGCATTATCAGTCCTTAGCATCTAAAGCAAATGAATAAACTCTTGAAAGGTCAAATTTATTTAAACCGCTATCTGCAAAACATGTGCACCAATACAAATGATTATGTATAATTAAAATAAGTTTAAGAGGCTCAAATGCTGTGATAAGAATTGATAGCAAGATGCATTTTATTCCTGTAAACTTTGATGACAACTTTTCCCAGCAGCTCTAAACATCCAAGATTTGGCAGATGAAAAACCCATTGCTGGGGCGGAGTGATAGTATAGCAGGTAGGACATTTGCCTTGCAGGCTGGACCTGGGTTCGATCCCTGGCATCCCATATGCCCCCTGAACACCGCCAGGGAGTAATTCCTGAGGGCAGAGCCAGGAGCAACCCTGAGTATTGCCGGGTGTGACCCAAAAATTAAAAAAAATCAATTGCTATCTGTTTACTAAGTTCACGAAAAACTGTTTTAAAGAAAACGTGTTGGTTTTGGAGCACAGCTGCAACGGCTCAGGGCTTCTTCTCTCTTTGTGCTCGAGATCTCTCCTGACAGGACTGAGAGACGCCCTTCTTCCTGGTGACCACCTTTCCATAACTTTCTGATGATCGATTTTCCCACCAGTGCTATATAAACACCATCTCCAAGTCAAAGAAAAATTTGTTTGAACAAGTATGCCATCTTCTGTGATTACTCTCTCTTGCACAGTACCAAAGCCACTGTGCAATGTGATGCTCTTTTACAAGTGGGGACACGCTACTGGGTTGCCAGGGGTTTACTCCTGCCTCTCTGCTCAGGAGTCATCAGGAGGTGCTCAATGATCAAACGTGGTTGGCTGTACACAAAGAAAACACGTTGCTCCCTATTATATTTCCAGTTCACGGACTAATTATTCTATTTATTCTCTTCCATTTTCACAGTGTCAGCTAAATTGCTTTGGTAAAATTAAATTTAAACAGGTCGGGAACTCTAGCTATAAGTTCACCTCATCACACTAGGGGTCATTCCCACCCGGAACACAACAAGGACCTGGCCGGGCACGAGTGCATCATGCATCCCTCACTGTGGGCTCGGCAGATCTGCTTCTCTCCCGGAGACAAATCCTTCCATGCCGAACACTTCCTAATCTTTCTTTTCTATTCACTCTGTGCTTTTTTGTCTATCTTCTTTAAAACTTCAATTTAATTTTAACTTGCACTTAATTTTTATCTTCAGTTTAAGCTCATCTTTCTCTGTCTATTCTCTTCCATTCCTCTCATTAAAAGGCTAAAGCGTTTCTTTGCAAATTTTTAGAAATTGGCTTCTGTATCACTGTCTTCCAGTTCATCATCGATTTGCTTAAGCAGGCACCAGGAACATCTCCATATGTCCTGTCTCATGCTAGTAGAGCCAAAGGGCATCTGCTTGCTCCAAGAACATAAAGAGCCTCAAACCATTCCATCAGGTCATGGGAATGTGGCTATAATTATTATTGGTACTTGGCATATCAAATTCAACACGGGTGGCTTGCTAGGGCTCTGCGATAACACTTAATATACTTCAAAAAACAAACCCAAAATTTACATAAGAACAGCTGTCAATATGCCCACTCCAAACTCCTAAATGACGAAATGCATTCACTCACAACAAAGTAAGAAATCACAATTTTTAAAGATAATCTCATTTCATTTTTCACAACTGTTTTTTGGTTACCTTTATTTCAAAGTAAGCATAATAAAGTTAAGCTCAAGATAAATTTTATTCTCATAAGACCAGAAACATAATAATAAAGTTAAGCTCAAGATAAATTCTATTCTCATAAGACCAGAAACACTATCGCCTGCCAACTACTTCTCCAACCTCCGGAAACACTTCCTATACTATAGAAACTCAGTTTTTATTAGGTAACGTGGCAACTGGGGCCACATGTATAGCTCAGCAGAAAGCAGCTGTTTTTTTGTGTGAGGTCCTAGATTTCATCCCCAAACCACAAAAATGGGCAATCTTACAAGTGTTTTCAACAGTTTAAGTGTGCAAGATAGGGGCTGGAGAGCGATAGTACAGCGGGTAAGGCGTTTGCCTTGCATATACCTGACCCGGGTTCGATCCCCAGCATCCCATATGGTTTCCTGAGCACTGCCAGGAATAATTCCTGAGTGAAGAGCCAGGAGTAACCCCTGAGCATCATTGGGTGTGACCCAAAAGATCAAAAAAGTGTGCAAGATAGGAGGCCGGGAAGATACCTGCAAGGGCTGGAATACATGATGCCTGGCAATGCACAGGAGTTAAATTTAGAGACTCAGCATTGCCTGGTCCAAGAACATGCAGGTAGAGACCTGGTCGTCCCCTGCACATCACAGGGCCTGACCATCACCAGGGTGACGCCTGTTCCCTCTGTCTAAGTAGAGGCAAAACAGAACCAAAAAGACAGAGTGATAGTCCAGTGGTTAGTGCATTTGCCTTGCTGGCAGCCAACCCAAGTTCGATTCCCTGGCATCCCATATTGGATCCCCAAGCATCACCAGGAGTAATTCCTGAGTGCAGAGCAAGGGGTAAACCCTAAGCATTGCTGGGTGTCACACCCCCAAAAAAAAAAAAAAAACCAGAACCAAAAAGCAAGATTTCAAGGTAACACCTCAATTTCATTTAGTAAATTTATACTTAACTGCTAAAATGGAAGCAAAATACAATTCATGCCATTTAAGCTCTGATTCTAGTTTCCAAAGATTCACTGCCCTCCTTCTCCTTCCCAATTAGGGATGTTTCTCTAAATTTGAAATCCTTTTCCTTCAAAGGTTAAGCAATTGCTTCTATAGTATCATAATTTATAATATGCCATTTTGTGATACACTGCAATAATTATAATTTAATAGATCTTCAGTATATCTTAAAGGAGAATTTTCCAGCATTATTTATATTTGTGTTTTCAGACTACTTGTGCTATAGCAGATTCACAAGGAAGTTAAGTAAATGTTTGTGTAATGAATGAAATGAGATAACTCTTCATTTTCACTTCCTAAGTCAAACCACTGCCTAATTAAAAGTATAGTAGATATTGACTATCATTCATATTCTTCCTATCAGCCTATAACAGTTCATTCACTCACAAGTGAATTGATAAGGTGTGAACATTTTTCAGACCCACAGCTGCGCTGTTCGGCAGGCCCCATGTTTAAGCAATCCATATAGCTGACCTCCAAGTAGGGGACTTGGCCATCCCCATTGCCAACATCCATTGTCCAACATTGCTCCAAGGGTTTGCTCTCATGAGCGGGGAGAGACTATGCTGGCCAGACTTGGAGTGGAGTTTTGGGCCCTGCCCTTTCCTCTGCCTCCGCCTCCATACCAGTTGCCCCGGAAGAGAGAGACCCACCCACGCCAGACTCAGCTAATTTGCAACCCTGGAAGAGATCCAGACCCATCCACTTCAGACCCATAGCTGCACTGCTCGGCCGGCCCCATGTGGGAAGCAACCCATGGAGCTGACCTCCCGTAAGAGTCACCGGCCATCCCGTGGCTGAGTCAACATTGCTCCAAGGGTTTGCTCTCATGAGTGGGGAGAGACCATGCTTGCCGGGCTCGGAGTGGAGTTTTGGGACCTGCCCTTTCCTCCGCCTCCATGCCAGTTGCCCCAGAAGAGAGAGAGACCCACACACGCAGACCCACATGTCCCTTGGTGCTCAGCCGCAAGCGGCCACGCAATATTTTTATAGGATACTGAATTTTGCATAAGGTTCTTCCCAATTTCTTTCACATTTATATATAGTAAACAGTTATAGACATGTTTTAACTGATACCAGTAAGCCTGGCAAGAAGCCAGAACAAACCACACATCATGCAGTTAGTCATTCTCAACATCCAGACTCCATAGTTCCTCAGAGCTCCATCCAAGAGAAAACCTGATCTTCCCCTTTAAGTTTCATCAGTAAATGCTTGGGTTGAGAGCCTTCTACTGAGACTATACCACCTACAAGGTAAAGCCTGGCAAGCTACCGTGTTTTATTTACTTTTATGCCAAAGACTAGTAACTATCTAACCCAGGCCTGCCACCCCAGCTGAGCCTCACAACAAGCCAGACCACCCTCCCCCACTCCATGGGGCCCACCATTTTCCACATCCGGACTTCCCTCTCATCAGAACTCCACCCAGCAGACCAGACTATCACAGCCCGGATAATCAACACCCACCCTGCAGCAGGTTTTTTTTTTCAATCCGGCTCAGGTATGCTGAACCAGAGAGTCTCAGACATGGGGCAGAGCTACTTGCTCTCCCTGTGCCCAGCTGCTTGTGAGGCGCCCGGGAAGCATGGCGGGTTCTAGCCCTGGCCTGCCACCCCAGCTGAGCCTCACAAAAGCCAGACCACTCTCCCCCCACTCCATGGGGCCTGCCATTTTCCACATCCGGACTTCCCTCTTGTCACAACTCCACCCAGCAGACCAGACTATCACAGCCCGGCTCACGTGGCCGCTAGCGACTGCACGATTTATCAATAAATGCTTTATTTAGAGGTGACTACAACAGTATGCCACCCGCACGGCAAGCCTGGCTAGCTGTTCGTGTAGTATTTGATATGCAAAATACCAGTAACATTTATATTCGGTCATTGCCGTGACCTAATATAATTGTTTGAGGCTCTTTATGTTCCTGGAGCAGGCAGATGCCTTTGGGTTCTACTAGCATGAGACGGGACATATGGAGATATTACTGGTGCCCGCTCTAGCAAATAGATGATTAACGGGACGATAGTGATAGTGATAGTAACTATTATGAACCTCAGTTCCATAACCTGAAGAATGGTTTTGGGCTCCTCCTGTTCCTGTAGCAAGTAGATGCCCTTGGTTGCACTTTGCTTGTGACAGGACTAATGGAGATGTTACTAATGCCCACTCAAGCAAATCCATGAACAATGGGAAGACAATGATACAGTGACAGTGAACATTCTGTATCACATTTTCTTCTATAAAATGGTGAAACTAGTTTAAAAGTTTGTCTTTTTTTAAAATGATCAAAATAAATTTACACATATAAGAAATATAATTATCACTTAACAGTTATCTAATAGAATTAACAGTTACTATTTTTACTTATGTTACGGTTATTTTAATTATTTAATGTTTTTAGTTTTTTAGTTTTGAGGTTACACCAAGTGTGTGTTCTGAGGCTCTGTCTCAGGGATCAATCCTGGCAGCACTTAGGGGACCATATTTGGTGCTGAGGATTGAAGGTTGGCTACCTGCATGCAAAGCATGTGCTCATAATTCTCTCTTGTTCATGACACTGTTTTTACTATTTAGTTTCTTTTTTTGTTTTGTTTGTGGTCATATGCAATTTTGTTCAGGACTTACTCCTAGTTCTGCACTTAGGGATGACCCCAGATGGGGGGTAAAGGGGCTGTATGCAGTGTCACGGCTCAAACCCAGGCTGAATACAAGCAGGCAAACACCTTAACCACTGCACTACCTCTAAGAACCCCATTTTCTTATGTTTTAACACTAGTAATTTTATGTGCAATGATTTTAATATGTGGATTTTAATGTCTTATTTCTTCTCACATTAAAGAGAGAGACATCAGTTGGTACCCTTAAAATACACATATAGGCCAGGGAGATAAAGCACACGTTTCATATTTGGAAGGCCCAGATTGATCCCTAACACCACTCAATTCACTGAACACTACAGGAGGGACCCCTGAGTCAGAGTCAGGAACAGTAGTAGCCTCTCAGCACCATCCAGTATGACCCAAACACAAGAAAAAAAATGACAAGAAAAAAAAGAGTACAGGAAAGTGACATTTATGAATATATGTCAAATATTCAACATATATTAAGTTTAGTTATACACAAATAATCTATGCAATACTTTTAGTAATAAACTAAGATATATAGCAGTGGATCATGCAATATGTCAATATGTGAACATATGTATCAAAGATTTGTGATATATAAACTATATATGTGATACTTATATTTATTACATATGTAAAATTATTTTGTCTTTTGTAATACATATAGCATATTTGAAATATTTAAATATATTAAAACTATTTAAAATATTAGTATTAATTTTATTATTTTGAAAAAGCAAGGGGTTTTCCAATTATTTCCTGTAGAAAATGATAAACAAATATTAAAAACTAGTGTTAATCACAATTCAAGATGGATAATAGAAGAAGTAGTTGGCATTTAAATCCTGCATTTTGTTTTTGTCCTAGCACCTAGATGAGTAGAGTGCTTTGCATCTTTTACGTTATTATTAATGATTGGCTACAGGCAACTTGTTTTTGTTATTGTTGTCATGGGCTCCCTGGGATGAACCTAGAGCCATGGCAGAGCCTGGCAAGCTACCTGCGGTGCATTTGATATGCCAAAAACAGTAACAATAATGGACACCATACTCAATGAATGAATATACTACTGGCACCCCCTCAAGTAAATTGATGATCAATGGGAAGACAAGTGATTCATATATATATAATATATACCCTTAAAATGCTCTGCTATTTCTTAATTTGTTTACATTCATATTTTATGGAGCATGTATGGGGGGAACATGACAGGAAATTTAAAGCAACTACTAACTTCCTCCAAATCTACAAGCAATGATAATCATTGGAGTAATCATTCACTCCAATGATTGAATGGATTTGGAGTAATCATTCACTTTTTCATATCTCAGACACACAGAGTATCTTAAAGAAGACTGATTCAAGATCTTCTTAGTGAAAGAAGCACTAGGAATCTGCACCATTTTTCTGACTTTTCAAGTAAATTAAATGCCAGGGAAGTCATTTGTCTAAACAAACCAGATCTCATTAACTAAATACATATCATGTGAGATTCTGGGAGTGGCATTGAGATGCACTGATTAAAAAAAATAAGCTTTGATAATTTTAATAGCTATGCCTTAGCATTTTGTTTGTACTTCCTTTGTATTATTTACCCATAATTAAAATTAGTGTTTTATGAGAAAAATAATAAATATTCTAAAGTTTTATGTGGAACTCTCTATTCTTACCCATTCTTACACATATATGCATGTGACAAACTATATTTTAATTTTTGTCTATATTTAAGTTAATTTTATTAATTTTTCCCATTTATTTATAAAACATAAATGAAAATTATATCCATTAAATTCTAGGAGTTCTGTTTGATATGAAAACAAAAGTTAAAAAAGAATGCCCTAAAATCTTTCATTTTTATGCAGTGATTTTTCTCTATTGCAATTTTTCATTATTTAGTTTTTACTTTTCAGTCATCAACTAGTTTTAATTGATGCCTCATAGTGTTTTAATACTTGGAGCACTGCCAGATGCCCAACACCATAATTCAGGAAACTTCCTCAAGTTATGCCCCCCAGACCAAAAGAGTAACTTTCAAAGTAAAATTCATACATTACCTACAACCAAAAGTACTCTAGATAATGTAATCTCGTTCACAATAATATTTCCTCTAAGTATACAAAATCTATAGGACATTCTCAATTTATGATTGCTTAATGCTTGTGCTTAATGTCTTTTATAATATTCATTTATGTAGGGTCAAAATAATACTATAGCAGGTAGGGTGTTGGCTTTGCATGCAGCCTACCTAGGTTTGATCCCAACACCACCTAATGTTCTGCTGAACACTATCAGGTGTAATTCCTGAGAAAAGATCTGAAAGTAATCCATCAGCATACCTGGTGTGTCCCCAAAAATATAAGCAAAAACAAAATCAAAATCTCAAAGTAATATTCATTGAAGTATTGTGAAAAAAATTGAAAGCAACTATAAGTATGTTGCTTTCTGATGATGTTGGCAGAAGTAACCCATTTGAACTTTAAATAGAAGTTGAAATATTACCAGTAACTTGCTGCATTTCACAGCTAGAATATATTTTATTTCAAAATTCAATCTACCTTTTTTATGAGAATCCTTTATTCTAATTGTTTGATACATTACTGGGAAGGGCACTGAGTAATTAAAACTTCAGCATTCTTAATTGTACATGTAAGTGTAAAATACAGTAAGCATGAAACATTTAATAGTAGAAGAGATTCAGTGGAATCCAGAATTTATTGGTCAAGTGGGTGGAGTTAGAAAAGCCAAAGATGTTTCGTTCATGCATGAGTAGAGAAACCGAAGAGCAAATTCTGACATATGGATTGTAATGTCAAATAACACAAGGCATAAAAGAACATATCATGCTTAAGCAATTATAGTTTTTTTCTGGAATGTAAGTTTTGAGATGGAGGAGAAATAAGAAATGGTGAGCTGACACATAGGGATCAGATAAATTCAATGCCATTCCAAGAACCTTAGATTTTTTGTAGAGAAAAAAATCAGTTTACCGGTTCGTTTTGAAAGGTCAATTGACTTTCTTTTTACCATGAAATAATTTATGTTTTAAAGGATAATAATAAGGCAAAAGTTTAGATAATAATGGATCCAATTCTTGTTAGGCTTTTTAGTCGTTTGAGAAAATCTTAGTCAGATGGCTGGGTTGCTGAAAGCGTATCAAAGCAATCAGAATAAATGGATAAGAATTCAAGATTTCTTACGCCAGAGGGCAAGAGGTTCCAGCCACATTTTAAGCCAACAAATGTTATGTGTATACTGTTTTGCCTCAAGTAAGTAAATTGTTATTCTTGTAGGTTTGGTGCATTTAAAACATATTTTAAGTTTACTTTCAAGAACAATTGATTTCAAATTATTATCTATTTTTTTCTGTTACATTTGGGGAGGGTGCATCTGGAAGTAATAAGGGCTTACTCATGGCTCAGCACTCAAGGATAAGACCTGTTTGGTCTCAGGGGCCCATATGGGTTACCAGGGACCAAACCTGGTTGGCCATATGCAAGCGAGATCCTTCCTAGCTCCATTATTGCTCCAGTTCAGACCATTGATTTTTCAACCACCATTTTATTTTTACAAAGCTTAGGTTGTTTTGTACTTTGGGATGCTAGAGAATAATATTATGGACACATTAACAGATGGTAGAAGATTCTACTGAGGTACCTTGTTCATACCCATCAGCTTGACTGGATGCAATAAAGGACCAAGTTATGATTCTCAGTAACATGAGCATTAGAAACTTTTATTAGAAAAAAAATTTCCAACTGTCCACAAAGCCCATATACCTATAGACACATCTCTTCCTTAGAAAGATTTTTACCAAGAGACAATTTTGTTGATTAGAAGATTACCATTCCCTGAAACTTTTGGGTGTATGTGATCAACTGGTCAAAGGAATAAAATCACTTATTGATGAAATTTGACCACTAAATATCTATAGACTATCAGTTATTCTACAAACATACAATTTTCATTATCTGGACTATCTACCACACAACATGTATAATCACTAGTTCTTACATTTGGTTTGGTATGGTTTTCACTGAAAGGATTATTTACATGACAGGATGAAATGTATATTTGTAGCTTATTGATTTTCTATGACCCAAGTCATATGAACCTAGGGGTCCCTGCCCTTATGTATTAACAAGCTATGTTATGTATATATTTTCAATGTAACTGTGAGATTTTGTTTTTTCCCTTGTTTTGTATCATCATGGAGCTCCCTCACTGCTTTCCATAAAGTATATCTTTCTAGGTCACACCCTGGCTGCCTCGAGAATTTTAATGAGAGTTATAAATCTACAGTAGCCACATGCCTGGAAATCTCTTTGCGACATTATTCTTCATCATTTTCTTCTGAGGATCTGGTATGATTTTGAGTAATGGCTTGTTTTAAGGAAGCATTAGAATAGGTAGTGTCCTCTAGTGCGCAATAAGAATATCATCAGCATATAGTGCTTGGCCAAGTGGCCATTCACCGTTGCTTTTCCACAGAAGAGTGGTCATTATTGGTCTCCTCTTAAATTAAGCTGCATTTTCTCAATTCTGTTCTTTGTTTTCTCTCTATCAAAAATCTGTGATTTAGTGAAAATAGTTGTTGAAGATAGATTTAAGACTAGTTTGAATTCAGGTTTGTTTATGTACATGCTTAGTGAGTCTCAATTGCCATGTCTGTGACATGGATAAAATAAGGATAACTCTTTGAATTGCTGCAAATTCTCAATTATGGTATGAAAGTAAAACGCTGCTGTGTTATGTAGCATTAGGTAAATTTCATAATTTTTTGGAGGAAATCATGAAATTTTGAACAGTTTTTGTACTTGAACACTGACTCATAGAGTTAGGAACTGAAATATTGCTTAAGTTCAGTCCTTTATGTTATAGATTAAGGGGGAAGGTAAAATGGAAAAGATAAATGCGTGTCTTTAAAAGCAGAGGACCCAAGTAAACAGGTCTCATCAAACCCCAATTCATACTGCAATTTCAGTGCATGGAATAAGCTATTTTCTAATCTCTTACCAATAATTTTATTTTCTGCCCAAGCACATTTCTCCTGCTCACTTTTCAGCATGCATTGTGAACCATTTCAAATTTGAATCTAATAATCAGAAACCCAGTTGAAATGACTCCATTCTATGTAATGGTTGATGTAAACCCTTAGACTTGATCATAATATGCATATTAAATAATTTAACCATATTAATAATTTATTCTAGAAATGGCAGATACTAAATTACTTCATGAATGATGTTACCTGGTCAATGTTATACTGAGAGCATAGAGAAATTGGGGGGTTCCCTGTCGCATTGGTGCTGGAGTATATTCAAACCTTTCTATCAAAATGAATAAAATATTTCATTTAGAAAGTTCTATGTATTTTGAAGTAATTAACTTATAGGGGAAAAAAAAGCTGATATTTTTCACCATTAAATATAATACAATATTACTTAACGGTTCTAGTGAGCTCCAAATACTAAAATGATACATACTTGTAAGCATCTTGAAAAGCCAGATTAATTTTAAAAGCAAGTTCATTTAACTTAAATTAATTTAATACAAACAGTCAAAATTTGACACAACTCAGGGTGTGCCTAGTATTTGTGGCCGCCTTTACCACAATATGTAATCTCACAAATATTCATTTGTTTGGATATTTCTTTAAACATCTTTCATGCAAAGCATGTTAGGTTCAGGTGAAAATAATTAATTCTCAATTATTTTGGAATGGAACTGTCAGTTGGAGATGGATTTCGTTCTTCTCTTTGCTTGTAGGTACTCAGTACTCACCAACAAATCAATCCTAATAGAGAAATAAAACTCGAAAAGTGAAACTAGATTTTTATTCCTTATAAAAGCTGAGAGCATTTAAAATATTGATGTTTAATTGAAGCTTGGGTACTATCTTTATATTTAGTATATATAAACTCTTACTCCATCAAATATTGTATAACAAAAATGTTTAAGAACTTAAAGTTGCTTCCATCTGTAAAGCCATCACTTTTAGCACAGAATCTAGCAAATTTTAATATATACTGAATGTTTTAATATATATAAACGCTGATTCTTAAAGATACAAAGATTGCTACTCAAAACCATACCATCTGATTCTTAAAAACTTTATATCCTAAATTGAGTCTTTTTAATACCAACAGATATTTTTATAAGTCAAAGTATATCTCAACCAGATAAGAAAAAAATAGAAACATTTATAAAGGAACTTTACGTATAATATATCCAATTAAACCAGTGATGACTCTGTGAAGTTGTCCTAAATTATAATGGTTGATAACGGTAATTTCCAGCAGAGAATCTTTGTTATTTTAGTAATCAATGTGAGAGTAGTAATTTATTTTTATACAGTGTTAAAAATAGAATAACAAAGAATTACATTATGTAAAAATATTATGCAGTTTATATCCAAATATAAAATATTCAAACATCATGCTATATTTATTGAAAATAGATTCTATTTTAACAAGTCTTTTTACATTATTGTCTTAATGTATGAGATTTTGATCATTTTACTTAATAATTTATGTTTCTGCAGTTTTAAAGTTAAAATTGACATTTTCTAATATGAATGCACATTTAGTGTGTCTGTAGTTTGTTTTAAATTGCTTTTGTATTATAAACCTCATTTACAAAATACCTTCTGATACATATTAAAGATGAGCCATACCTTGTTTATCTGGTTTCTATAAAAATAAATTGTATGATTTTAAATTATTATGATATACACATATTTCAAAATGAACACATTTGTCACACATACAATGTGCATATCATTCCATCATACAATTAACACATAATCCACAGGCCGTGCTGAAAACTGACTCATAAAATACTGAATAAATGTTAGACTCATTGCAATCATTAACAAAATAACTGCTTTATCATCCTCTCAGTTCTTCTAATAAATTATCTGATTTTTAAATAATTGGTGAATAGGGTCTGGAGCGAAGGCACAGCGGGAGGGTGCTTGTTTTGCATGCAGCAGACCCGGGTTCGATCCCTGGTATCCCACACCTCCAAACATCTCAAGGGTAATTCCTGAGTGCTGATAAGCCCTGATTGTCCCTGCATGTGGCCCCCAAATAAAAAAGGAAATAAAAAATACTTTTCAAAAATAAATGAAAAATAAAAAAATAAAATCTATGAACCCACTATCAATCTATTTACAATTCTATGCTCTTTTCCATAAATATTTAATAATAATTGAAACTGAGTTTTATCAAGCACTAATGCACTGTGATTTTTAAATTACGGTGAATTTTCATTAATATTAATAATTCTCAACCTCAAAAAACATGGCCATGCTTTCATTAGTAATAATTGGTTCAAAGCTGTCCTTTACCCTTTAACTTTACCTACATGTGATTTTTAGCTGAGTTTTCTTTTATAAGGATTCATTGAATTTCCCCTCTCTGAGTATAACCAGTACACATTCTATACTTATTGAAACTGTTTGCATAATTTCTTATAATTTACTTGTATAATTTAGCATACTTTTTCTTTTCATGCTAATTGTCTGCTAGTACAATTTTGTTTCCCTCAGCTACTGTAAGAAAATTAAGTGAAAAAGTATTATCTGTAGGTTCAGTATACTCATAAAAATTTTAATGAGTAGATAGGTGGTTAAATAGTTATATTTAAATACTAATAAATGAAAGAATGAGAATCATGGGGTTTATATACTAGAGCCACAATAATGAGCTTTGATTTATTTGAGAAGAGGTTCTGGGCAACACCCAGTGGTACTCAGGGCTTAATTCTGTCTCTGTGCTTAAGGATCATTTTTCACAGTACTCATTGATTCATTTTTAGAGTGCCAGTGATAGAACCAGGGTTATTCCATACAACAGAGGAGCCTGTTCCTTTTACTATCTCTGACATTTGTATACTCACTTGTTATGCTTGTTTTTTTAATCTACTATCTCATTTGGTGTGAACAAAATGTTATTAATAAAGGTGGCCATCAAAATAATAAGAATGATACATTATTGCTTATTTTCCTTCTGCTTGCTAAAGGTATAGTGTTCACTTTTACCAATATCAAAAAGGCCATCCTTAATTAATGTATTTTTATTAAACATGAGAAAAAAGTACATATTGCCAGTGGGACTGGGGGGTGTCATGCTAAATGAAGTCAGTCAAAAGGGGAGGAACAGTCAGAATAATCACCCTTATGTGTGGTATACAAAGAAAAAGAATATGGGAGGGAAATTGTTTAAATCAAAGGAATCTGAAAACTTCTTTACAGAACTAAAATTAATGAATGAGAGTTAGGGGAAACATTGGTTGGAAAGGGTGCCAGAGACAATGTCGGGGAACTGGACATTAGTGAAGGGTGTGGTACTGGAGTGTTGTATGCATTGACCCTTATCATGAACTTACTGTACATCACAGTGCTTCAAATGATTTTGTTAAAATCTATCTGGCATATTCATCAAACAGCTCTGCTTTCTAATTCAGCTTCAAAACTACTTATACATTTTATTCTTTATCCTTAATATGCAATAAAATGATATTTTCTGACTTTATAATAATTAAGTTATGCTATGAGAAATGATTCACTATTTGAAAAATATTTTTAAACTCTTTGACTAAATATTCTATTTTTCATCATTTCATTTATTTTAATTATTTCAAACTCTGTGACTAAAAATATTCTGTTTTTCATCCTTTCATTCTTTAATCTTTTTCTTCAATGTTGACTTCAACTACTCCAATATCAGAAAATAATATATTCTCATCCATATAAATACAATTCCAAAGTTGAGTCTCATTTCAAATAATCTAGTATTTTCACCAAATCCTAAATGTCATGTTTGAAGAAATTGTTACTCTATACATTCCCACATTCTTTCTCTTAAGATCAGATAACAATTTTCTTTTAATAGTTTCACTTCTTTCTATCATTTTAACTTTGAAGGTTTTCTGTGTCATTTAGATATATGTAAATTACCTCAAATATATTTCAATAGAGGTAAGGGAAAAATGAGCCAGAAATCATGAAAATGAAATATCAGTTATGTGATAATTGGGAAGAAGTAAAAAATTTGTTTCAGCTATCAATATATGTTATTTCTTTTTTGTTCTACTACAATATGATAGCAGTAATTCTGTAAAGCAACTTATTCCAAAAAATTTTTCAAGATTGAAAAAAGGATAGACAAAGTATCTCAAAATTCCTAACTTATTATGCTAGGTCTATACTACAATAATACTAAAGTCATACTACTGTTAAACAATTCTTATACATATGCATTATAATATCCACAAATATAGAAACAAATTGAATCTATCCATAAGGTTGAAGAACTATAGACAATGATAAGTAAGTTTATACCAGGAAAGTGAAGATAAAGTAACATATGGAACAATATTTCCATTTCATATAAGTATAATACATTATGGGAGTCCATACAATTGTTTAATAGTTAAGGATAAAAATTAAAATTAGCATAATTTAGTGATAATGTTTTGCAAAACTGGAATACAATGTAACTTCAGTAACATGATGAAAAGCATTTACTAAAAACATACAGTTGATATTATATTAGTACTAAAAGACTAAACATTTCTCACTAATATCATTAGCAAGCCCTTGTTTCAATGTAGCATGTTTATTAGAAGTTATAACCAGAGTTATTAGACAAGAAAAAAAAGATATCCAAATTAGAAAAGAAAAAAATCATTGTCTTTAAATAACAGATGAAAATGCATTGAAAGTTGCTTATGGTTTAAAAGCAACAATGTGCAAAGCTAATTCTAATAAAGGAGGAGAACAAAATTTTCCTGGTGCAAAACTTCAAAGTTTTTCACTTCAAAACTGTAATAACAGAAGTGAACTACTGCAATATTAGGAGCCAACAGAACAAAATTGATATTTTATAGGAGCATTGCACATATGTACAATATAGTAATAGAATATATTTAATTGGTTAACATTCTTAGCTCTTCCTTAACTTTACTGAGATATAATTGAAATTGTGGTAGAGTCAACATGATCACCGTCGCTAAGCTAGATGATCCCTCCATTAGTTCAGGTAATCACCACTGTCTCTTTAGCTTCTGGAATTCTAGAATTATGTAAAGAAAGATAGAAAATAATAAGATAGCTTCCTATTATTTAGAACTTGAAGCTTTGCTGTATGTATTTGGCATCAATGAACTCCATATATAACCTCTAGTTCTTAAAAACACTTTTAATAGCACAAGGTCTTTTACTCAGTGACATAGTAGACTATATCAATCCAACAAGTGTGGGGTTGGAGCTATAGCACAGAAGGTAAGGTAATTGCCTTGCATGCAGCCTGAGTTAAATTACTGGCACCCCATATGGTGTGCTGAATACTGCCAGGAGTGATTCTTAAGTACAGAGCCAGGCTTAACCCCTGAGCAACACTCTAAAAGTGTTACTCTAAACAGAACCTATGGGGGACTGTTGCGGTGCACTGTTAACCAGAGCCTCTACGTCTTGCCTGGAGTTGTCTCCTGCAGGCCACTTTGTAGATAGGGGGCAGAAAACAGTTTAATATGTGGTAGTATGCCATGCATTCTATGTTGGTTGGTATAAATATTTCCTCTCATGCTGCCACAATCATCATGGGACTAGCTAGATCTTACCAGTATATTTACCTGGCTATGTTGGACCTCTAAGTAATTAGACCAGAGAGAAATGTTTGCTCCAAGCAAGCACTCATGGCTCTCTAATAAGTCTAAAAGGCTAATATACAAAACAACAATGAAGTAAAGAATACAGTCTTGTGTAGGCTTGGAGAAATAGACACCTGGCTGTAGAATATCTATTGCTACAGATGCTTGCCATTGTATTCTGAGATAAGGTTCATCTCAGATGCCTCTCCTCCACTCTTCCCTGCAGGGACACTTCCAAGGCAGATCTTGGCTGGCAGCATTAACATTTCAATGAACCTAGGTGAGGTTCTAGGAGAAGTTAACTGAGGGACTTGAACCCAACTGCTTCCCGATGCTGTGGGCAGGCTGTATTGAAAATATATAAAAGCTGCAGCCTGCTTTCTTCAGGATCTTTTGCCTTTTGCCTTTTCGTCCTCTCCCTCGGTTCTCTCTGTTTTCTTCCCTGTTGGGCATTAACACGTGGTATAGGCCATCTTGGCATAGGATTCTAAACCTACACGTGGTGGGGAACCCAAAGTCTGGGGTTTTCCTATTGTTGAATTGTATACCAGAACAAGTGAGAGTAAAGCCTTTAGAAAATGTGCTGGATTCTTGAGTCTTCATCCATTCCCTGCTGGCTTTAGAGGTAGAAGGGAACTTGTTTGCTGGTATTGTTGGGGACATCAGAGGCTCCCGACAGGGATCATAGTCATGCCGTGTGCAGATCCATTACCATTATTTATGCTATAGGTTAGCAGTATCTATCTTTTACCATCCGTTTGTTTTCCTTTGTTTAGTAGCTTTTGCTAAAATAAAAAGATGTTTGAGCTTACTAGTGTCTTAGGTGCCCAGGTTCCTAAAATCTATAATTTATAGTTTGCTCTTGGATTTCTAATAATTGTAATAATTTTCTTTAATTTATAAGGGCTACAGTAAGCATTCAAGTGTATCACATTTCAAATTTTATCACAGTAAGTGATACAGATGAAATATATTACAAATACCACACTGGAATATTTTTTGTTTTTTGAAACTCACTTTGAAAAAAAAATTCAAATTACTCATCAATGTTATTTTGGGAAGAATATGACTTTTTGCTTTTTTTTCCTGTTTTATTTTCCTTAAAAACTATTGCACAGAGATAAACAAAATCTAAAATCCAGTTGATCAGACAACTCTTTTTTGAAGTAAGAAATGGTTTTATTTAGAGAATCTGAGGAAGACGTGTGTGTGTGTGTTTGTGTGTGTGTGTGGTGTGTGAGAGAGAGAGAGAAAGACTCAAGATTAGGACATTTCCACATCCCACAATTAGTGGGAGCCCCAAGAAATATCCCAGTGTTAAAGTCTGACAGAGTGAAAGCGCACATCCCAAGCGGAAAGACCCAAGTGGCGTGTGCTCAGGCAGTACATATGCAATGACGCAGCTTCTAAGGGAACCTTACAAACTCCAATATACGTTACTCTCTCAAGTCCATAATTCTGTATCAAAAAATAGCATATTTGTAGAGGAAAGTGAACCTATTAACTTAGCTTGAACAAGAGGAATTTGAAGGTGACCCTGCAGTCGTTGATACAATTGTCATAATATCACTGTCATCCTCTCTCTAGAAGGAGGGCTGATGGTCATCTTGTTGCATACACACCATATTTATTCTTTGGGTCTTTACTGTCTTCAAATTGTAGCTATATATTAAAAAAATGAAATTTCATTTAACTAACTCTAAAAGGTAGAATCATTATGTAGCATTGAAGTTTTACAGATTATCTAAAGAATATACCAGATATCCCAATACAGTGCCAGGATTCAAAACTGAATTTCTATTAAGAAAACACATGTCCATTCTTTCTTCTCCCCCAAATTTTTATCCCTGAGACAAACATGATTTTATGTATGACTTCCTTCAAAGCTCTTAAATATTTACTGTCGACATAAGGATCCATAATCAATGAATAATTTTCCAGAGAGTGGAAAACAAAAGGGACAATTTGCAAAATGAATGTGTGATTCAAAGAATCTTGGTATGAAAATCATCATGAATCAAAAAACTCACACGGTTCCTCTGAAATGCTGTCCCATAGAGGGACTGATAATCAGCAGTGACGAAGGCGCAGTAGGTTCCAGCTATAAATAAGAATGATGCAAATGGAAGTTAAATGCTGCACATGGTTTATCTTTAAATGATCCCGAATTAATAAGGAATGAGACAGCAAGAGGAAAAGGACTAAGATAAATCAAAGTGGGGCTATCATGTCCACACCTACGTTTATAGTAGCTCTGCTTAACAAAGTATTTTCAATGCTGTTTGCCTGAGGCAAGATAGGCTAAAGAATTTTGAACCAATAGGGGGAAAAGATTTGACTTTATTTACCACTGCAATATCAGAGTTGAAAGCAGACTGCTAGTAAAAATCACTTTTCACCATCTCAGTTTAAGTTTAAAAGAGTAGAGGAACCTTCAACCCTCAGCACCAGCAATACCAAAACTGCACGTCCTTAAATAATTTATTCTCAAACTTATATCTGGATACAGTTTTACAACCAAAGTTTCACTCCTTTTTCTTGTCTCTAAGACAGGACCTGAAAGTAAACAGGCAAAAGTTCTTCTGAAGGAGCAATATATTCCATCCCCACCCTTGGTGAGGAAATCTGCATATCCTACTGCGTAGCAGCAGAGTTTTCAAACAAGGTGACTTTTCTTGCATTTTTTGCAATATAAACAATTTGTTTTATATTTTAATGGTAGAGCGGTTTGTGAAACTTTACAAGCACTTATCTGTATCTTACATTTTAACATTTAATATTGCAACTGACAACACCAGCAAATCTATGAAAGAAAGTAGGTAGATGTATGAGGAATCACTTACAAAAAATGAAGTGTATAGAACTAAGTGATTTACTCAGAAGAGGTGTGAGTTGCTTTCTTTTACTTAGTGAAATTGTCTTTCTGTGACAGGAAAAGTTGGGCTTTTGGCATTTTATTTTTTTCCAAGTGTGTGCACAAAGAAGGTAAAGGGCAAAAACAAAAAGCAAGGGCATAAGGTTCTGGTAAAATACTCAGTTTAGACTTCAAAGAACTTCTTTATAGATAGCAGTCTCATCTGACAGATCAATAGAGATGGAATATACATCATAGGATGGAGAACTTGGGCAGGGCTTTTGAGAAGACTGAGCACAATCACTCCTGCAGGGCAGCATTGCCCAAGAGTTAAAAGGAAAGAGGAGGACGGCTGATCTTCCTGTCTGATGTGTTTGAATTTAGGAGAGAATTTCTGACTCAGTGTTTACCTTCTGTTTATTTCATCTCAAAGGAGCAAATAAGTTGTGCGTGCCAAAAGATAAACAACTAAGAATGCCTTGAATCCCAAAATCCTCCCAGCGTTTTTTCTAGGACATCTTTTCTTATCTGTACCTGTTTGCAGGGCTTCAAAAGATCATTTTAGCTTATACGGGCATGTATAGTTTTAAATGGGTAGAAATGCCCAGGACTTACCACGAAAAGGAATTCAGAGTCTGAGAACTTCCACCAAAGAGGATAGCTGACAACACCACTGTCTACCATTTTCCTTTTGGGTGTATGATTACCAGCCTTTCTTATCAGCTAAATCTTTGGAATAAAGGCAGTATTTCAATCTAATTATGGCAAGAAATATCACTAATTGCTCTGTTAGAAAGTGTTTTCTTTCATGAAGATGAGAATGCACTACATTTCCAACTCTTTGCTCTAGTTTTATAGACTGAAGAATCAGAAAAAGTTCAACCATACTTTCTGCAAGATAGTTCTTTAATTAGTTTAATGAATCACTTAACTTGTACACGTTTTCCATCTTGGGGTTGTATTATTTTTAACTGTTTCTCAAATCCTGACCCATCTCCCATGAGCCAAGTCCATTTGCCCTTGAATGCTCTCACTTGGACACGTTCCAAATTTGCACCTCTGGTTTCAGAAAGCAGTTCTATAGATCCAGAGGAATCCCAATACCGCAGAGCCCTGTAAAGGACTCATTTCTCCAATTTGGAATTCCTTTCTGGTCACTTATTCCTCTGATCTTTTCCTCTCAGTTTCTATAACTCTTTAGATTCTAATGGAATCTGCTTTGGGAACTCATTCATAATATCTGGTATTATTTGAAGATTGTTCCTCTTCTGATCATCTGTTCTGAAGTTTTCTCTTCTGAGTTCCTCCTGGATTATTAATTAACCTTAGGTTCATTGTAGTAAATTGAGTTCAGAAAAAATTCCCTCGCATTATTTAATCTTAACTTTTTTTGGTAACATACAGATATGGAGTTACCTACAAAGATGTTTCTGCATCTCTTTGAGGGTTCATACTTACAGGCTTGATCACAAGACAGATTATAATTATTCGTGGTCCTTTACTTCCCTTTGAACAATTAAACAAAATATTTTGAATACCTTACACATTCTTTTAAGTCTCTTAAAATCCTGTATTTCCCTAGTAATTGCATCTATAAGGCCATGAATTACAGCAATCTACAATTCTGTTATAAGCCAGAAATCACTAGTCAACTTCATAAAAATAAATGAAGCTCAAAATAAAAGTTGTCTTTCCTATTTAAACACTTATAAAGCATCTGACTTCTTCAGAAGCTTCTAGGGAAAATATACTTTGTCTACTTGCTATTAAAAAATCATAGATAAGTGGAGATGAAAATAACTCATTTGCTTTTTTGCCGTTCCTGCCAAAATTAGTCAAATGACCTTTCAAGCTGATAACTTCCAATTGCTCTCTATAATGCAAAAGTGCTACAAATTTATAGAAGGGAAATCATTTTAATAATACCCAGCAATAGGCTTTAAGCTACTATCTGTACTCAAGTAACACGTTTATTGTCCCTTATGAAAACTAAGCCATTTGTAAATTGTGTATATAGATCTACATTGATTTCTATTTTAAGAAATGAAAATATGTACAATATTAAATAAATATTGTAGCAGATATTGAAGGAAATATAATATATACAATTGTAGCAGGATTGAAGGAAATGCATTGTATACAATCTATAAATATAGGAAAATAATGGCAGTGATGGTGGTGATACTAATGATACTAAAGATGATAATGAGATAGAACTTATCAAAGTGTTTTTAATTTTTCGAGCACGCTATGAACTTTTGTGTTTTATGCAAATTAATGCATATATTCCTCCAAAATAACATTTTAGGCAGATAACTTATCAAAGTTCAGAAATGGAAAATAATGTTCTGCAGATTAGGTAGTAAATAGTGTCTGGGATTTAGTGTGAATAAATAATGCATATCAAGTGAACAAAATAAGCTCCTGTCTGGTTAATTTTATCTTTCACATAAAACTACATTATATTTTCAATTTTCATTGTTTTAGTGTAATAGAAATAAAACAGTAAATTAAATTTTAAAATAAAGCCAATTTTATTTTGGACTATACTTGGCTTTTTCTAATTGTTATTTTAAACAGTTTTGTTTAGAGACCAGCCTTCATTTATGCTTTCATTCAGATTTGAGTTTTATCTAATACAGTTTACCAAACTTATTTGAACCATTTCAGAAGAATTAAAAAATACTTAGAAATGCCTTGAAAATCTATGTTGTTTAAGGGAACAAACAGAAAGGAACCCACAATTGTACTTGGGTGTACTTTGCTTTACTATCCATATAGGTATAACCATCTTTGGAAAATATTGATGACATTAATTTTTATTCACTAGTGCTTAATTTTTTAGCATACTTATTTTCCCTATAGTGTAGAGGCTTTGCTGAAACTAAATTATTTTATATGTTTAAATCAACTTTTGATAGTTTGAATTACTATTTCTCTTTATTTTGAATCTATTATTTTCATCAGGCTCATTTGGAGAAATATATTAAAATGCAACAGTCTTTCAAGATTTGGTACACTCTCTGCATTCTTAATGGCTTAGGTTTTTATAATTCAATGCTGTATTTTAGAAATTTTAATTATATTACCTTTATTAATATGAACTACTTTTAGCTTATAACATTTGCCATTTTATTTTCTCTTTGTATTATTAGTTTCAGAGTGCCAATGCAATGCTTACTTCTGTGTTAAAGACATACATTTTCATTCTATTATCATACAATTATGAGCCATGGCAGAGCCTGGCAAGCTATCCGTGGTGTATTTGATAGGCCAATAACAATAATGGAACTCATTCCCAAGGAATGAAGATGTTACTGGCGCCCACTCGAGCAACTCATACAACTATACATTTTTCATTTCTTGTTTTATATGGCATATATAAAAAATTTTCATTAATTAGGTTTTTCTTCTGATGAATTGATTTGTTAATGGAAGATGTACTTTTTGGTAAATGTGTAAATATTCTTTTATGTTTATTATATCTAACAGTATTTTGTAAATTGTGGTCTCTAGAATACAAAGACAGCAGTAAGGACTTAAACATTTTTGTTAAATTAGGGGTGATCCCAGAGAGAGGAAGAAAGGTCAAGTGGAACAAGGTTTAGAAGGAGACACTGAAAATATTTTTTCCTAACCCAGCCTCCTCAAGGAAAACTTGTCCTTGGTTTTGAGAATTCGTGTTCCCCAAACATCTGGTTTGTAACAATATTCCCTATAGAGAAAGAGGAGTACTCACCTACTGCTATTACTCATAACTAAAATTCTGGCTAATTAAATTTGAGTCTCCCCTTATTTCAGCTTTTTGATTCAACAGTGGTGGACACTAAGCAAAAATCCCTGTAGCTTCGTGGTAATATTTGAGACAAAAAAGAGGTGGGATCATGAGTCAAGGATGAGATAGAAGTAAAGAAATTAATGTGATAAACTGTGAGTCTGAATTTACTGAGGGAGTTTTCAAATGAAAACGATTATCCGAGAAGTGGATGAGAAAAGGCAAATAAATTTGAGAAGGTTAGTGAATAAAGTACAGAAAATTTTAATATAAATATATTTATTGATATTTTTTAAGACTAGGTGTTGCAGATGTGGCCGTAGTGCCTGGCTGTGTTGGCAGGTGGCAGCCAGGAGAGAAGCTTGTTGACACCCAGGGCTCTGCCCTGTGGGCCCTGGATAGTTGATGGTTCGACATAGAAAAAGACTGGGTTCCCTGGGAAGGACCCAGAGCCACAGCTGAGCCTGGCAAGCTCCCTGTGGTGAATTTGATATGCCAAAACCAGTAACAATAATGGACTTCATTCCCAATGAATGGAGACATTACTGGAGCCTGCTTGAGCAAAGAAGATAAGTGACAAGTGACAATTAACAATTAGGATCTATTTAGAAAATGTATTTCCCTAGTCCAAAGATAGTTGGAGGTAAAGCATTTGCCTTGCATTCAGCTGCTACTGTGATTACAATAAGCTTTCAAATTTCTGTTTCCAAATATGGTCCCCTGAGAACTTCTAGAAGTAGTCTCTGCACACTGATGGTACAGCCCAAAATACTCCTTGATGGATTGACCTTTATCTCTGTCTCCTACTCAGATATAGCTGTGTAGTGGAGTCTCCAATAGATATTGGGGTTTTGCATGCCCCAGCCATGTTTGGGGGCTATCATTTACCCTGACTGAGGGACAAAGGAACAAGACGGCAGCCTTGTAATTATAAAGTTCTTTCCTTTAATCTATCTACACTTACACTTCATTCCACCTTACTCCACCCCTACACTCCAAGCCAAGTCAAGTCTCCTAGAGAAGCACACTTTACAAAGGTTAGGGGAAGAGACTTTTACTTACTAGAGGTAATGGACCTTAGTTCTGAAACAATGGATGAGGTGATAAAAGTTCCCTCTTCTTGAGGCAAACCACCCAGAACCACTGCCCAGATACAGTTCTTTTCCTGGCGTTCTATCCCCCAGAAGAAGGGCAGAACTCTAGCTTGTTTTGTTCTCCTTTCTGTAAATGGTAAAGAATTATCTTAATAATATTTCTAGTATTTTGTATAAAAAAATAAGAGACACAGACATTTATCTTCAACCAGGAATACATTCATAAGGTGACTATTTCTGGGGACATTTGTAGCATAGCTCAGATTACATTCTTCTCACCAAGTTCTTTTTCCTAATCCCAATAAGGTCCTTAATTAGTTAGTTGCTTATTTTGGGGGTGATGACAGAGTTTGTTCCATGACCATACTCTTCACTTATAACATTGCTCAGGAAATTTAGTCTACCCTATATTGAGGTCAGGGTAGCTTACTAAAGAGAACCATTCCTTATGCTGAAATACTAGCACTTTAATTTAATATTAGTAAATATTTTCGCTAATCCTAAATTATTCCAAACATATCTGTAATATCTTTGCTTTCTTCTTTCTTGCAAATATCAGTGTCTGAGCTCACTAGTTTTCTTTTATAACTCTACCAACACTTCAATTCATTAATTTAAATTTCTAATATTTTTTTATTTCAATAGGAATTGAAAGTTGAAAGCACAGTGCCACTTAGTATAAACTAGGAAGAGAACAGGAAGAGGTGGACCATTTGCACCATGACTCTGCCTGCTGAGTGATCAGGTGAACATCCCTTTGCAACCATTGATAGTGACAAGAGGGTGTCTGGGGTTGTGGCAGAGTGAGGACAGGGGTAACGCAGTGTAAGAGCTTCAAGTCCTGATCTTTGAAAAAAAATCTATTACAAAAATAGATTTAAATAATCATAGCTATGATTATTTGTCGGGCGCCCGCTGGGGTCCCCGACAGTGCCGGGAAGCGAGTTCCCTTCTACCTTGGCCGGCGCAGGAATGGATGAACACTCAGGAATCCGGCGCGGTTTTAAAAGGCTTTACTTATCACAGGTTCAGGCATACAAATCAGCAAAAGGAAAAAACCCGATGCTTAGGATTCCAGGCTAGAACCCCAGCCACGTGTAGGCCAAGATGGCGACCACCACGTGTAAAACTTCCAAGGGGAATAAACGCTCACAAGGCGAGATTCCACCGGGAAGAAGAAGCCCGGGAGAGCGGGGAACCGGCAAGTTTATACCCCCCCGCAACTCAGACCTTCCTCCCATTGTTATGGGAAAGCAGGGAGGGTCTAATGCCCTCAGGTAATCCCCTCCCTGCATCTCACCTAGGGCCTTTACTGTGCTAATGTTTTGAGCCGGGAATGCCTTTGAAATGTAGAGAAGGGGGTTTCTGAGATGGCATGTCACTGTACCAAAAGATCAACACCAATGCCAGTTAAATATTTCTCCAAGCCTTCACAAGTCTCCTCTACTTCATTGTAGTTTTATATTTTATCAGGGGAGCCATGCTTGTTTGTTTGGAAGCAAACAGCATTTCTCTCTGGTCTAATTACTTAGGTGTCCTTACGTGGCAAGGCTAATATGCTGGTAAGATCTAGCTAGTCCCACGATGATTGTGATAGCATGGGAGAATATTTATACCAGCTAGTACAGCATACATGGTCGGATAAACTACCACATTTAAACTACCCCCTTATCTACAGAGTGATTTGAGGGAGGCAATCCAGAGCAGATGCAGCGGCCCTTAGGAGTCCTGCAACAATTATTTTTAGCTACTTTTAAAGTTCTTCAAATTTTCTAGCTCACTAATAGTAGGTAGCCTTCTATTTTCTAGTGCTCATTTGGAATACACACGAGTCTGTAACCCTCTTTTCCAAGGTAGTTCTTCCCATTTACTTCCTTCAATATCTCACCCCATATTTCTTCTGGTATTTCTTTTGTGGAATCTTGGAAAAAGTAGAACAGTAGAGTTGTAAATAGCTACACCTTCTTTTCCATCTTCAGCACAATTTTCTAATTTCTTATACATATTTTGTTACTTAGTTTTGTTTAAATATATTTATAAAGAAAATAAATAGACATTAAAAGAATTTTATGAAGTTTGTGTATCTCAACTTATTTAGTATATAATCTTTTATATTGTAAATTATGCTGGCTTTAGCATGTACATGCTGGCTGCGCCAGCAGCTGGCAGACAGGAGACAGACTTGTCTACACCCAAGGCTCTGCCCTGTGGGCCCTGGATGGCTGATGATCTGACAATAAAAAGACTGGATCCCCTTGGATGAACCCAGAGCCACTGCAGAGCCTGACAAACTACACATGATGTGTGCAATATGCCCAAAACAGTAACAATAATAGACCTCATTACCAATGAATGGAGGCATTACTGGCACCCACTCAAGCAAATGGATGAATAACGGGAAGACAAGTGATACAAGTGATAGCATTTACATGCAGATCACCTGAATTTCCTGTCTTGGAGCACTGAGATGAGCATTTGAATCAGAGGAAAACATAAAATGTTACATTGACAGACATTTCAGTTCTACTGTCTAAATTATATAACTTGAAAAATACCTCTAACTGCCTAAGATAAACATTAAATACATAAAGTTTGCAGCATGCAAAATGTTTATATTCGTTTAATTGGTTTAATGTATTAAGACTTCACAGATAAATTTATTTAATCCTATCTAATGACTCATACTGGTTAAATCATGTTTCAGATTATATATTGCTCAATTGAATACCAGTTACTATTTTGTTATAAAAATGGCTGAACATGTGCAAACCTTATAAATGCACAGGTGTTCATCTATGTCATAGCACATATACACTATTCTTAGGGATTTATTCAAGCAAATCTAAAATGTGAAGGAACTACCTAGAAAAAATATGATACGTACTATTGTAGAAATTTGCTCAAGCAGAATTACAGCACATTTCAGGGATTTAGTTGTCTTGGGGATCATTACATCACGAAATTGATTTAATATCATAATGCCTCTCAAATTTTAAAAATTAAAAGCTACCTTCAACTTCAAACAAACATTAGTGACAACACATTAGCATAACATAAGGTACAAACTTAATTGATTCTAAATGGCCACCTGTTCCTAATATCTATAATTTCCTCAACGGTTAATTGTTGGGTTCCTGTTGCTTAATGCTATACTAGATATTAAGACTATAAAAATGAATAACAGAAGTAAATATAGACCCAGAATGGGTCTCAGTGCTTCATTGCTCCAAAACAAAAAAGTACGATAAAGTATGTTAGTATTCTTATTTTGTGAAGCATACAGTGACATGGTCCAAAAAAAAAGTTAAGACATTAACTGTTGTCTAAAATGAGATATTAATTTACATCCAAGTGCTTTAGAAATCTGTGAAGATCAGGATGCTAAGTGCCACTCTCTTTCCTGACTGCCTTATAGAAGTAAATTTTTATTCTCAAATAATTTTAAAGGCTAACTAAAGTATATATTTCTTTACACCTGTTAGAAATACATTAATTCAGCCTTTACTTAGTTTAGTACAGTTATAAAGTACATAAATTTTGATATTAACAATGATTCAAATTTTAATTTTGTTCTCTTAAAAGACATGTTGGGGAATTTAGACAAATTGGTAATCTTCTTTGGGAAAAACATATCAACATAAGTAAGCATCTTTATTGCAAATAGGTTCAATGTATCTTTAAAAACTATTTATATTTACACAGTACCCAAATTTAAATAAAATAAAAAACAAGCTTAATAACCCATTGATTAAGTTTATAATCACCATAAACTATTAGATTAAATGTGTATGTTCTAAAACAAACACAGTAATATTCCCAGGTTCATAAAAATATAATGAGAAATATATTATGTGCAGATAAAATATAATATTTCATGCAAATGTGACATCACTTATTTCTTTGTGCTTTAGTGTTGGGGTACACTAGTGGATGCCCCGACAAAGTCCAGGAGCAGGGTGTAGGGGTCCCCTTCTGCCCAGGGAGCAGCGGTCAGTGGGTGGAGTAAGAGGCAAGAATCCAGCAAAATTTTATGACGCTTTACTTTCACAGGTTCTGGCATACATCAGCAATTGTTAAACCCCGAATTTAGGGTTCCCGGATGGGCCCCGACCATGGGTGAACCAGGATAGCTGCCACCATTGTTAAGGCCAAGCCGGGAAGAACAGAGAGGTGAGGGTGAAGAGACAGGAGAGCATCAGAAGAGAAGAAGCCAGAAAGAAAGCAGGCTACAGTTTTCATATCCTGCAACACAGACCCCTTCCCCCAAAGAAAGTAAAACAGCCAGGGTCAAATCCCCTCAGGTAATTTCTCCCAGGATCCCACCTAGATCCTTTGAAATGTGAATGCAACAAGCCAAGATCTGCCTTGGAAGCGCCCCTGCAGGGTAGAGTGGAGGAGGGGCTCCTGAGAGGAACTATCTCAGAATACAAAGGCATGCATCTGTACCAAAGAGTATTCTATAGCCAGTTATGTATTTCTCCAAGCCTTCGTAAGAGTCTCTACTTCATGGTTGTTTTGTATAGTAGCCTTTGAGTTATCAGAGAGCCATGCTTGCTTGCTTGGAGGCAAACAGAATTTCTCTCTGGTCTAATTACTTAGAGATCCAACGTGGCCAGGCAAATATACCACTAAGATCTATCTAGTCCCATGATGATTGTGGCAGCATGAGAGAATGTTTATACCAGCCAGTATAGACAACATGGTCAGATGAACTGCCACATTCAAACTGTCCTCCTCCTATCTACAAAGTGACCTGCAGGAGGCAACTCCAGGCCATGTGCAGAGGCTCTGGGCAGCAGTGTACTGCAATACTTTAGGAATATATTTTTTGCCTATGCAAAAAACAGTCTTTTCCTAACATATACTGGTGTTGAATAGCACACAAAAATAATTTCTATATTTTAAATATTTAGTATACTATAGTTTTGTATATTTTTGATCAAACCAAAGGGTTTGATGCCTTTACCATAGTACCAATAGTACCATGTTTGAGCTCTTTTCAGAATAAGATAATAGTGAATTACTAAACATTACATTAGGCACATTCAATCTACAGGGTAGTATATAGCACATTGTTTTGAACATGTCAAACCACAGAATCTAATTCTGATCAATTAAAATATAAATGTTTGGTATTTTATCCCTGAATTCTAATAATGAGTGTGAAGTAGTATGAAGTAGTGTTAACTATAATTATTCAGTCACATTTATAAACAAGCTAACCCAATGATAAACATAAAATTATCCATCAAACAGTTAAATGATTATAAAAAGGCCTAGTCGGAGCATTATAGCGGGTAAGGAAGGCACTCGTCTTTGCGGCACAGCTAACCTGGACTCAATATCTAGCACCATATACATTCACCCAAGCACTGGTATTAGTAATCCCGGGGCACAGAGCCAGAAGCAATCCCTAAACCGCATGAGGTGTGGCCCAATCCAAAACTTCCCAGAGAGAAAGTTACAATTACTTTATACAATTTATAAAGATAAGTGCAGAATACTAATTTGTAAATTAAATGTGCTTTTAATTCAGAACTATTGACACTGATTGCTCTTTGCTCTTTACTTTTTTTAGTTTTGACTAAATCAGAATTTTCTCAAATATGTGTTTGGCTTCAGAAATGCAGTTTCCCAGCTAGTACACCTACCCCTCCCCCAAAAAAACTATGCCAAATAAATGCCAAAAAATTTTTGCATATTTTGAAAATTAATATTTATAAAGGACAAAGGGTTGCTTTTTAACTTTGCAATTAAATGACTATTTTCTAATTCATAAATAGAAATTAATGAATCAATGTTTATGCAACCGTCTGCTTGCCAATTAAACACTTATCTTAAAATTCATAAATGTCCTTGCTATTCAAGGAGTTAGCAATAATTATGTTTTCCTCTAACTTCATAAGCTTTCTCCTGCCTGCTTTTTACTTATTCCACAATCTTCCCTTTCTTTCTTATCCTTCTCTTTTTCCTTTGTATACCCTCCTAAACTCAGATAATTAGTCCCAGTGATGTATATATGGACAGTAATGGGGCCAGTGGCTAGGCAGTCAGCGCTGTAGCAAATGTGGGTGAAAAGGTAGAATCACTTCCTTCAGTTAATGCACTTACAAACATTATGGAGGAAGTGTTTTTGACCATAATCTAGAGACTCCCAAAAAACGTCTCCACTAATTTTGTTTTTGAAAGAACAGAAGGTTACTTGTTCAAATTGCTCGTTATTATCAGCAGCAGTACTGAAGCAAGGCCAGAAAGTGAAAATTAAATAATAATAATAAAGGAAGAATTTCCCGGTGTGCGCATGAAAGAATGCAGCCCCAAAGCTGAGATAATGATAATAATAGTTGGATCTGGATCAGACTGAGCAGATATAAGGAATACAAAGCAGGAAGATAAGAGTCACTGTACAATTCAGCAATAGGTTGAAGAAAGGAGAGAAATGAGGCACAGATTGGAAATGGAATAAATGCACATTTTTGCCTCCGTTCTTAGCTATTTTTTAAGACACACATATCACGAGATGGTTATCGGCACAAGAGCCCTGGTGAAGAGGATGGCAATCAGACTAAGCCAGGCAGACAAGTAACATTGCTACGGGAACAGACCTGGGAGCAAGTTTTACGATTTAGCATAGATATATCTTTTTTCCTTAAAAAGAAACAATCTTGGCTTATATTTTATTCATAGAAGCCATTCTTTATTGCCTTCAGTGATTTTTTTGCTATGTGTAACTTGAAAATTTGCCTGTGCCCTTGAAAAGCTGCCTGTGGTATGATCAACATTGTTCCACTGATGGCTGCTATCCTGCCCTCATTGTGAGCCTATTATGAAACTTTTTATTCCAGGAAAGTGTGTTCTGGGTGTGATTATTGAATTAGCACTTTGTTTAAATCTATAAAAACATATGGCTTTATGTGTCTGCCTAGGAAAATTGTATGCATACTAAAAACACTGAAAAGTTGCATTCTTTATGAAACCATTTAGTGTCTAAAACTTCCGTTTACCTTACTTGCAGTGATGCAGTGATTCATTTTTAATTGGTCGGCTTGATACTTATCGAATATGAAGAATATATCTTTTAGCTGCTAGAAATGGTAACTACAATCTTTGTGGTTCTTTAGCTCTTGTTAAATATAATACTTGAATAACTGAATGTCTTGTAGACTAAATTTAAAGAAATAATAGAACATTTCCAAAAAACAATTTCACTGCATTTCCCAAAGATGTTGTCTGTTCATTTAAATGTATATACTTTGAAAGTATTTAAATTCCCCACTGGTCAGCCTGGGCAGATATAAGGAATACAAAGCTAGGATAGAAAAAGATAAATTATAATTGTTTTAGGGAATGAGGCTAAAAAAAAAAAAAGCCTACAGCTAAAACTGAAACAAAAAAAAAAAAAATTTGACAGCAACAAATAAGAAAGTGAGCAAGAGTTACTTTTGAACTCTAACAGTGAAATAATCCTCAGGCCATTTATGATTCTGTTGCTGAATAATCCTTTCCATACCGGGCTACCTGTGCTTTAAGACAACATAACTTACAGAGTAAAGCATATTGAAACCAGACATTTCAACTAGACAGTTAATTCTTTTGTTTTTGAGTGATTTTGGAATGTTTCTTAATCCCTTGTGACCTCAGTTCCCTCATCTGTTAAGCAGAAAAGACTTCAAAATATATTTTCATTTACAAAGAGGCTCTTCAATTAAATAACATAGTATCAAACTGAGGAGATAGTACAGTGAATAGAGTGCTTGCCTTGTACACGGTCTACCTGGATTTGATCACTGGCAAAAGGTCCGCAAAGCACTTTAACTTTTGAACTATCTTGTCAGCTCTATTAATCATTTACTCAAGGCTGTGACTATTAAAGATTGAAGAGAAGTTTGGCACTTCTAAATTTTAAGAAATGGAACTGAAATTACAGCACATTACATAGAATTTATATCTTGATAAATACTTTTGAACTCAACATTGTTATTTAAAAGCAGCAAGAAATTATTCTGAAGATGGAACTGCTGACAAATAAAGCATAATTATACATGTGGTATTACAGGGCATGAAAAAGAGGGTAATAAAAAGGAAAATGCAATTGCAGAGCTCTGGGGATACAAACCTGAGAAAATTAAGTTATGAGACTCCACAGTTTACTTCTTAGATAATTTTTTAATTCCCCTGTCTTATTGAATCCCCATGAGATACAGTTACAAAGACGTTCATGATTGGGTTTCAATGCAATGTTCCAACAATGTACATTCCCTACCAAATATGTTTCAATCCCCCCAGTTTTAATGGGGGGGACAATTTTTCTTCTCTCTAACTCTCTCTGTCTCTCTCTGTCTCTCTCATTTTAGTCATTGTGGTTTTATAATACAAATACTGATGTACTGGTGGGGTATCATATATATATACATATATTATATATATGTGTGTGTGTGTGTGTGTGTGTGTGTGTGTGTTACTTTCCCCTCCTTTCAGCTCTCAGTTTTTTGACCACAGTGATCATTCCCAACTTTTTTTGTCACAGTGTTCCCTTCTCTATCTAACTACACCCCCACCACTTGAGGCAGCGTTGCTACCATGGACAATGGACAGTCTTGCTATATAAAAAGCAGTAGAAACAAGTACAGTAGAAACAAGGGTTTCTACTGTCTTTGAGTATTAATCATATTCCATTTTCTACAGCCCACAAATATTTGCAATTGTTTTATGTCTTTAGCTCTATCTCTAACTTATTTCACTCATCACAGTACTATGTCCATCCATGTCAAAACAAATTTTTCTGACTTGATTTTCCCCAAAACTGTGCAACATTGTTTTATGTAGATATACCATGATTTTTTCATGCAGTCATCTGCTCTGTTTGTTCCGTAGAGAGCTGTTTTGTTCCAAGATGTTTGATTTGATTCTCTGTTCCTGTTAACAAAATAACTTCTACATTCAATGCATCATGCTCTGAGGAGATATTTGGAAGCAATTTTATCCTCTTGATTTTATGGAAGTACGTTTTTTTGGCCCAACATTTGGTCAGTCCTGGAGAATGTCCCATGTATGTTGGTGGAAAATGTGTCTTCTGTTACTAGCCGCCTCTCGTTCAATTCTTCCTTCAAAGGTAGTATTTCCTTGCTTCTCTATTAAGGATAGATTCAGTATCCTTAATCTATCAAAAGAGATGAAGTGGTGTTGAAGTTTCCAGCTACTATTTTGTTGCTATCCATGTCCTCCTTGAAGTCTATTGACAGTTATCTAAAGTATTTTGCTATTCCCTCATTGTACATATATATGTTCAGGAATGTGATTTATTCCTGGTGTACATATCCCTTGATTAGTAATAAATTATTTTCACTGTCTCTTATAACCTTTTTTTGGTCTGAAATCTATGTCATCGACATAGTATGTCCACCCTGGACTTTTTAAGAGTTTGCTTGCTTGAAGAATTGTTTTACTGGGGCCAGAATGATAACACAAAGGGTAGAGCACTTGCCTTGCACACAGCTGACCCGGGTTCATACCCTGGCATTTCATATGGTCCCACAAGCACTGCAGGAGCAATTCCTGAGCAAAGAGCCAGGAGTAACCCCTGAGCATTGCCAGGTGTGACCCCCAAAAAGCAAAAAAAAAAAGAATTGGTTTACAGCCTTTGAGTCTTTTCCTGACTATTCAAATATATTTTTTGTAGGCAGTATGGTGTTGGATTCAAACTTTTAATACATTTTTCCACTCTGTGTATCCTACTTGGCACCAGTTTATGCCATTAAGAAAGATAATTTCATTGGGTTTTGTGCCATCATTCTGTAAAATTTTGCTGTACTTTTAGAGTTGGTCTTGCCTTAACATAACACTTTCAATTCTTTCAAAATTGGTTTTGAGCTTATGAAATTCCTGAGCTGTTGTTTCTGCGTGAAGTTATATGTAGTTCCTTCAAATCTGAATGAAAATCTGACTGTGTAAAGTATTCTTGGTGAGTTGTATATTTCATTCAATGTTTTTTTACTATATCCAATCATTGACCTCAGGGTCAGAGGGTCTCTTTTGTTATGTCTGTTGTAAATCTAAAGGATGCTCCTTTGTGTAAAATTTCCATGTTGATCTTAGTGTTTTCAGTATTGTATCTTTATCTTTGGTTTTATTGTTTGATTAAGAGATGTCTTAGAATATATTTTTGTATTAAAATTGACCTGCTTATTTATCTATTTGTTTTTTACCAAGTCCAATGATATGATATAATAGTTTTAGTGTTATCAGTACTGCCATACATTTCTACTACCAGAGTGCTAGGATCCATCTACCATTAATCGTTGTCTCCCTTCCTCTCCCGGACTGCTCCCCCAATTCCAACCCCTATCCCAGATCTTAGTGTCCTCAAGCATAGTTCTAAAAAGTGTCTCTCAGGATTGGTTCCACTGTGCATTTTCTAATTCCTATTTTTTCTCTTATATTGAGAACATGGATAAGATCATCAGGCATTCACGTTTTTCTTTTGGACTCACATTACTTAGAAAAACTTCCTCCTTCCATACATTTACAACAAACTACAATTTTCCATCTTTTCTGATAGCTGTACATATATACCAGCATGCTAAGAGATTACATCTGGCTCTGTGCTTAGGGATTACTCCTGGTGATACTCAGGGCTCAGGGTTCAAATATTGTTCCAGGGATCAAACTGGGGGTGATTCTGTACAAGGCAAGTTATTTAGTACCTCTAAGTCTTTTTATTCGGGTCTCTTACCCTTTGGGCTTCCTGGATCTGAATAGCTGTGTTTTCTATCCCTGGGAACTTTTCAGCGATGGTGCCTTTGACTGTTACTTCCTCAGTGGAGATGATTTCCTATAGGAGAAGGCAAGCATTAGAGGTGTTCAGAACCTCTCACAGAGTGTGTGTTTGAGTATCACTGCTGACTTCCTTGCTTGTTCACAGGACAATTATTATGCTTCCACATATGTTTGCACGGGAAGGTCTTCTATGACGTTCCCACATTGAAAAATGTTTCTGTCTAAGGAGTCTTTGTAAGTAGAAGGTGCCTGCACTGGTAGTCACTCAAGAAAGAATTTGATTAATCAATCCTCTAAGTAGGTTGAAGAAGAAAATGAGATATACTATAAGAGAACAGGGAAGGCATTGTAGATAAAGTTGATCATTTGCCATGTTTGTATGTTGTCTAGGTAAGAGATGATGATACATTGAATTACAGTGGAATGCTATTTTAGAGTATACTAGATTTTATGAGAATGAATCAGCAAGCTGGAAGATCTATTTTGAGAAGTAAAATGAATAGGAGTTGGAAGAGAGGCATGTGCATGATATTAATTATCTGATTTTAATCATCAGATGAATTATGTCATTATTAAATGAAAATAAATCTAAATAAACCTTCCACTTGGATAGAGGGTATTACTTCATACAAACTGATTTTTTACAATATATTGTTGTTTCAAACATGTTGAGATTCCTTTGGCTTTATCCAAGAAAAGCTTAGGTAACAGTTGACACCACATGCTAAACTTATGGGGCAGATGTGAATGCAGAATGGTATCTATGGATTATAAATCATAAAGGGCATAATGTTAGAAGATGTCTTGTATCGTCTTATTCAGTAAAACAATCAGTGAGAGGAAAGTACAAGAGCATTACATGGTCACTGAGATAGTACTTCTAAATCATCACAGTAAATAGCACAGTATAATGGGCAGGTCTTTTGTAGAGCTTGTTTTGAAGTTAAGGCAAAGCTATTCCTAAAAATATCTTTTGTTTGTTTGAGTTGTCTCTTCCAATGAAAATTAAAAATAAATGACACGGCATCAAATCAAAAAGTGCTATCTGGTGAAATAAACTAAAATAAGGAGCTGCCCTATCTTACAAAGAAAACATTTTCACCCATAAAACCGAGGAAGGACTAATATTCAAAATACATAAGACAAAAAAAGTTCAGCAACAAAAAAACCCAATCCCTAAAAGTCCAACTTAATAATGGAAAAAGGAAATAAACAGACACTTCCACAAAAAGAATATACAGATGACCAATAGACATATGAAAAAATTTTCACTGAAAACTGTTAGGAAAATTCCAATCAAAATGGCAATGATATGTCACACCATTGGAAATACTGCATACCAAAAACATGTAATTAGTGTTCTGTCATGACCATAGCTATGCAAAAGGATACTGGGGCAATATCTGGTCCAGCTCTCTCTGGCTGACAGTCCAGAGATTGTGTGAATATAGCTTTCATATGACTAGCATCTATTCCTCAAACACAAATGTCAGGTGAATGGCTTAAAAAGTTATGCTATATATACAAAATATATTATTATGCAACAATGTGAATAAAAGAAAATTTGTGATTTGCTGCAACTTAGATGGAAGTGTTGGGCTTCATATTTAAGAAAATAAGGCAGAGAGAGAGGAAAATACAAGGTTATCTTAATTAAATATTATATGTGTAGAATGAAACAGGGAAGTAGTCTATTTCAAATAAAAACAAACTTTATAACATTTTATTATACCACCTCCGTAGATATACTATAATAAGTTTGTTCCTACGCTCAGGGTTTCTGGCTACAGTGTTCCAGCACTCGCCACTCAGTGCCTCTAGCCACCACCTTATGTCCCTGCACCTCCTCTTCCTAAGCATCCTGCTCTAAAAATGGCAGGCTCTTTATCTCTCTTTCCCCCTCTCCTCTCTCTCTCCTCCTTCTCCCATTATTATTAGGCTAGACCTCCCCTATGCACCATTCACACTTCGTAGCTTCTCACCCATTTCTGTACTCTTTTTTTTTAAGTTCTGTATTTACTGCTCAGTTCTATGTTAGCATCAGAACTTTGTGATGCCATCGCACGATGTCCACACATGTCTCCCCTCTCTATCTAAACCAACCTCTGACTCCCACACGCTTAGGAATCTCCCCCCCACTTTCGCAGTAAGATCACCTAGTATATTTATGTCATTTAAATAAATGCAGCCACTCGGCTGCCCTCTCTCTCTCTTCCTTCAATTAATTTCACTCAACATGATTCCCTTCCGTGCTATCCATCCATTTATATGTACTTCTACACCCTCATTTTTTCTGACAGGCTGCATAGTATTCCATTGTGTAGATATACCGCTTTCTTGTCTTCAGTCATCAGTTCTCGGGCATACTGGTTGTTTCCCAGTGGTTCCAGCTATTGTGAATAGTGCTTTCATGGTGAAAATAAAAGTGTGGATTGTGTTTCCGCCAGGTGGTTTATTTTCCAGGGTATATTCCCTAAGCAGAGCTGTGTATGGCTGGGGCTTTCGGAGCCTTAATTTCTAATCTTGGGAGGAACGTCCATATTGTTTTCCAGGAAGGTTGTACAAGTCGATATTCCAACTAACAGTGTATGAGAGTCCCCTTTCCACATCCACGCCAGCACTTGCTGCTTTTAATTCTCTTTCTGATATGGGCCATTCTCCGTGGTGAGGTGATATCTCTACTGTTGTTTTGATTTGTGAATCTCTTTGATGATTAGTGACGACATGGCATTTCTTCTCATATGCCTTTGGGCTATCTTCAGATTTCTTCCTTGTCAAAGTTTCTGTTCATCTCCCTCTCCCCATTTTCTAATGGGG
>JAJIBD010025787.1:0-34527 GCA_021461705.1 Cryptotis parvus | reverse complement strand
TGACCGCCTGGTTAACTTCAGAGTCATCTCATATCACCTTGTCAGTGCTTTGCACTACTTAAATACATGTACATCTCCTTCCACTCTCTTCTACAACTAAATAAAAAGGAAAACGCAATAAAATTGAGTTGAGAGACATAGTACAAACAGGCACTCATTTTATACAGTCACCCCGGGTTTGATCCTGAAACAAAGCAGTATCTAAGAGTGATCCTGAAGGCAAAGCCAGGAAAAGGCCTGAGTAGCTCCAGGTGTGGCTGCCAAACCAAAAATATATAAATAAATGCATTCATGCAATTGTTTTTCTATGCATGAATTCAGTGAGGATGGCTGAACTTCCTGTGAGAGTCTCATCAATGGGTGGCATTGTGCAGTTGATTCCAGCCCGTGATAAAAACCTTGGTTTGTTGAATTATCCCAGTCCTCCTAGCCATGTGGGCTGGGTATGGCTCCGAGTCCCTCACACACTGCGGAAGTGAGTCACATGATTTAAGGCTCATGACCTCCCTAAGACCTTTCATCTTGGGTGACAATTTCTACGCTTTTGCAGCGCACCCTCAGATTTGAGAGAATCCCTTGCTTGAATGTCTGAGGCCTGAGTCCAGCCCGCAGCTCATCACTTTTTAAGTGCACGCTCATGTTTAAGAGTGGGAGAATTCTAATATGATCTCAGACATAAAAATCCCAGTGATCCTCAAAGATTCTGGACTATCATTTAATAGTCTGACAATGTCATCTGTCCATTTAATCGAAACGATCCATGTTTTCAAGTTTCATATATTGCCAGTATTACATGAATGTACGTGACTTCTGAAATGCCCATAACAATATAGTGCAATAAAGATTTCCTCTATTTTGCTTGTTACTGTGAAATCATACAGAATTATGGTCTTTAATTTTCTGCGCCCAGAATCTGAGGACAGAGCCATCAATAGTATGTCCGAGCAACAATCTTCGCAAGTTGACTTATACAATAACTGCCTCAGAGCAATGGTCAAGTTGTCTTATTTGTGTGTATGTGTGTGTATTTTTAGAACTTTAAAATTTTTTATATTGATTGATTTAATGTTCTTCTCGCAAGTTCTCTATTTCAAAACCCTAGAGAGTAAGCTCCTTTGTACTTTCTTTGGACCAACTGCTTCACCAAAGCACCTGAGCCGCAGTACTCCCTTTAATTCACCCACTCCCCAACCCAGTTTTGTCACCAGTTCTCCTCTGCTGAGATGTTGTTAGCTGGTATCTGACTACGCTCTCCCATGAATAGCCAAGAATAAACATTACAAAATTTTTCATCATTTTCAAGGCCTCTAAGTCCCAAAGAGATGATTTTTTATGGGGGTATTAGTTCCTATTTGTATTCCTTTGGGAGGGTGGGAGGTGCTTGAAAATATTAACTTGGTTTTCACTGACCATACTGAGTAATCACTTTCCCAATATGCAAATGAAGAAAAAGTTACATACCCAAATACTGAGAGCGCCCAGTATTGTGTTACAAGCTCTTCTTTACCCACAGATACTGACAAGAAGCCGGAGAATATCTCTCAGTTGGAGGTAATTTCAACGTGTTCCCAATGTGTAAATGTTGCCTTCATTTAATTCTTTGCCTTTGAATTCTTGCATGTAACTAAAGGTGTCAGTGTACATTGGAAATATAAAAGCTTTTTTTAATAATGTATAGAGCAAAGTTTGGGCAGTGAAGGTAGAAACGGACACCCAGCAAAAAAGGTAAGCTAAACTTTCTTGTTATTTTGTTTAAAAATATAAAGTTTCTTTTTTTTCCTTTTTACACTCAATTTGGATGCGTTTTGTTAGTTGTCGTGTAGACTAGAAATATAGTTTCCGTAGTGACAGTGTTGAGAAACAACACCGCTCAATTTTTTTTTAAATCCAGCCCAGGTATGCTGAACCAGAGTCTCTCAGACATGGGGCAGAGGTGCTACTTGCTCTCCCCTGTGCCCAGTCGCTCATGAGGTGCCCGGGAGGCATGGTGGGTTCTAGCCCCTGGCCTGCCACCCCAGCAGAGCCTCACAATAAGCGAGATGACTGCCCTACTCCATGGGGGCCGCTCATTTTCCACATCTGGACTTCCCGCTCTGCCACAACCTCCACCCAGCAGACCAGACATATCACAGCCCGGCTCACAGGGGCACACGATTCATCAATAAATGCTTTATTTCGAGGTGAGCTACAAAAGCTTGCCACCCGCAACGGCAAGCCCTGGCAAGCTGCTCGTGTCGTATTTGATATGCCATAAGGCACCAGTGACATTTATATTAGGTCATGCACCTATGACCCAATATAATGATTTGAGGCTCTTTATGTTCCTGGAGCAAGCAGATGCCTTTGGGTTCTACTAGCATGAGACAGGAGACTATGGAGATATTACTGGTGCCTCCTCTAGCAAGTAGATGATGAACAGGAAGATAGTGATAGTTATAGTGACAGTGTTGAGTATATCTCTTCTTCCTGTTTGTGGGGGAACATAGTCAATCATGGTTGTTAATTAGAGAATTTTTTTTTTAAAAGAAGAGACCATTTTTAAGAAGACCCAAATATTTATATGTGGTAAAGACTGGTTTTCACTTTACAAGTTTTTACTCAATTTATTAAGTAAGAATGTCGGGCCCAGAGAGATAGTACAACGGGAAGGGAGATTGCCTTGCACGCTACTGACCCGGGTTCAATCCCCTACATCCCCACATGGTCTCCCATGCACCGCCAGGAGTAATTCCTCAGCAAAGAGCCAGGAGTAACCCCCTGAGCATGCCGGGTGTGACCCAAAAGCAAACAAAGAAAAGAAAAAGAAAAGGGCCCCACCTATGTGGACAGGAAATACATCAGTGGCAATGATTTCCCACTATTGTTTGATCACTTGATCACTTGAATCCCCGTTATTCATCGATTTGCTCGAGCGGGTGCCAGTAACATTTCCATTGGACCTATCACGTGCCAATGTAGCTCCAATGGCATCTGGTTGATTCCAGGAATATGAAGAGCCTCAAACCGTTCCTTCTCAGGGTCTTTACAAGGAAGTCTGACCATCTTGTAGGTGGGCGGCCACGTGATCTTTTATCATCCCGTGGGATCCAGTTGGTAATGGCTCTAGTCCAGCGGTTGTCTCCAAATCGCATTACATGTCCAGCCCATCTGATTTTCGATGCTTTGGCAAATGAGACAGCGTCCCTGATTCTGGAATAGCGACGAAGGTCAGAACCCGATTCCTTCTCTCACTTGAGTGAGGCGTGATATTCCAAGCATAGCTCTTTCGATTCCTCTCTGGGAGACCCGGATAGCATTCTCATCCTGCTTTTTGTAGGGCCCAGGTCTCTGGGACGCATGTTAATGCAGGGAGAATGGTGGAGTCAAAGAGATGTGCCTGGAGCCGGAGGTTCTTTGTCCTTTTAGCTATTTCTTCTCGATGCCTTGAAGGCATTCCATGCTGCTCTTCCTCCTGCGCAGCTCAGGTTTTAGGTCGGGTCATCATGTTGATTTCTCAACCTAGGTACACATAACTGCTGCATTCAGACCCACTATTGTTTACGATTTTAAATTTTGAGAACTTTGAATCAACCATAGCTTCCCACCAAGATTCCTATTACAACAAAACAACAGGAGACCTAGCCAAGGATGTACATTGGGTTCTGAAACTCGTTCTTTTTTTTTTGTGTGTGTGTAGGATGAAGAATATCCTAACTGGCATGATGGTAATTACTGTGAAGTCACACACTTTAAAATATTGGGGTCTTCTTTCTATGGGGGAGTCATTCTTATTTTTGCTTCTGTGGAGGTGCTAGAGGTATGACTTAAAAGAGAAACAGAATTTCATATCAAGAAAATCATATCTCCATAAGCCTTTGCACAATTTCTGTAATGACATGTGTTGGAGGTTGGTTATCTACATATCTACATTCATGTGTAAGATTCCTGAGCTTGCATGTTTGCAAGGGCATAGTGCGCACTTTAAGGATTTGTAATTGTGAAAGTACTGGAATATTGAACGTTCACTGTGAAAGTATATCGTCTCCATCTTTCTCTAAGTACATATATGCCGTTTGTGTTTGATGGTACAGTTATTTTGCACAGTATGCTGTACTCAAATACATTTTCAGTGTGTCTGAATAAATCTTAATCACAGTGAATGTTGACAAGAAACTAAAAAGTTCGACATTTATTTTACAATCCTTCCTTAGTGGAATTATATATGAAAATGTCTGATTTGACAGTTGCATTGAACTAGGAGTCTTAGAGGATTGTGAAGAAAAGCAGTTCTGTGACATTTGTTCGGCATATAAGAAAGGGGATGATGGAGGCCGATGAGTACGTGGAAGTTGTAAAGTCAGCGAGTGTGGAAACTTGCTTGGCAAACAGCTGTGATTCCATCCATTCAACTTTCTTCCTCACCTGCCCTGTGTGATGGACTTAGAGTTCAGGCATGGCCCTAACTGCATTTGCACCAGATACGCTGGTACTGGGGACTTGTTCAAAAGCTGACTGCTGATCCCAGCCCTTGGTCCATCAGACATTTACCATCGGGCTGGCAATTCTGTCAAAGAATATTCTCACGCCCTCTCTATACACACCAATTCCAAGTGGGAAAAGTCAGAGCAACTACTTCTGCACCTTGAGTGGAGACTGATGGGACATGTCTCCCATGGCTATTGTGAGAAAGCCTGCATGGATGCCTATCACCAAACCTGAGTTGAGGGCTGCTGTTTCGTTCTGTCAACCTTCCACGTAGCTGTGGTGAACAAGGCAATTTGGGGCAGGGGTTGGTGAACATGAGGAGGGACCCAGGGCTTCCTTCTGTGCTCAGAGTCATGTGATTGTGCTCAGGTTCAACTCTATTGTGCCACAGATAAATCTGGGCTTCTGAGCACCTGTAAGACACGCACCTTACCCCTTGCACTGCTGGGGAAGAGGGGAGGGCTAGGGATGGAGACAAAAACATTTTTGAAAAAATATTTAATTGATTGTTTTTTAAGTAAATCATCATGAAATACACATAAATAAAGCTGGTGATGATTGATCAGTCATGCAATGTTCCAATACCCGGCCAATCACCATTCTACACCTTCCAATACCATGTCCCCATTTGAGCTCTAGCCATCCCCACCTTTGTTTTTTTTTTTCCTTCCTTCCTTCCTTCCTTCCTTCCTTCCTTTTCCTTCCTTCCTTCCTTCCTTCCTTCCTTCCTTCCTTCCTTTCCCTTTCTTCCTTCCTTCCTTCCTTCCTTCCTTCCTTCCTTCCTTCCTTCCTTCCTTCCTTCCTTCCTTCCTTCCTTCCTTCCTTCTTCCTTTCCTTCTTTCCTTCCTTCCTTTTCTTTCTCTTTCTTTCTTTCTTTCTTTCTTTCTTTTCTTTCTTTCTTCTTCTTTCTTTTCTTTCTTTCTTTCTCTCTTTCTTTCTTTCTTTCTCTCTCTCTCTCTTTCTTTCTCTCTCACCTCTCCTTTCTTCTTTCTTTCTCTCTCTTTCTTTCTTTCTTCTCTTTCTTTCTTTCTTTCTTTCTTTCTTTCTTTCTTTCTTTCTTTCATCTCTCTGCTTTTTTTCTCCCTCTCTTCTACGCTTTTCTTCCTCTCTCTCTTTATGTGGGTTGTTATTCCTTGCACTACAAGTTCTGAGGGCCGGCGAGACAGTCAGGAGGGTTGGGCATTTGCCTTACATGAGGCAGAACCGGATTCAATTCCCTGGCATCCCATGTGGTCCCCATGGAAGTTCCAGGAATAAATCCTGAGTGTAGAGCCAGGAGCAACCCCTGAGAATTGCTGGGTGTGACCCAAAAAGCAAAAAAAATACAAGTACTGAAAGGTATCTTGTCCCTTACTGACTTTCAGCATTCAAAATTTGAGTGTTGATTTCCATCAATTATTGTCATATTTGGGATCTCTTATCTGCTGCCAGCTCCCACCCTCAGCCATCCATCATCTATTGTCCTTGGCTCCTTATTTGATGCTCTAGTTATAAAGTGAATGAATTCACTTGGCTCTCCACCAATACACTCATACAGTGAATACCACTTGGTTTCCTCTGTCCTTGAAACTGCCTTTGCTTACTGTGAGAACTCTTTTTCCACTTTCTTTTCTGTTGCTGTTTGCCTTGCTCCTCTTAAGGGGATATCTCAGCAGTAGTCATTGGCTTTCTTTTAGACAAGTATACCCATACATCATTCCATTACTTAGCTGAATATACTGACGGATGCTCTGTGCCTTTCAGTTATACTAGAAGACATAGAGGATCATCCTGCTGGGTGAGGCAAGCCTCACTAATTTTATTAGTAAGTAATCTAATTTTCTTGTGATAAAAATTGTCTTGTTTTTACATACTGTACAAATGAATTCAACTATGAAATATGATGAAAAAGATAATTGTTAAATGATTTTTGTCCCATGCCATGGCTCCCGCGCACCGGCTCGCATAGCATGAAAGTGCTCACTGGGCCAGGGGATGGCTTCGGTACTTCCCTAAAAAGGGACAGTTACCAGACGGTGCTTCCCCTAAAAAGGGACTGTCGCCAACAAAGCCCCTAGACTCCCTTAGTTGTTCCTAAGAATGCTTGGTGTACAATTAGAGCACTTGTTTATGCTGAAACTTAGACTCTGAGTAATGGAGAAACTGGACAGTGAGAGAAAGCCTGCGGCAACCGTAGTTTTCATTATACACAATTATAGCATAAAAACAAAGATAGTATAAAAATGCCAGCCCGCGCAGTGTCTGGCTGCCAAGGCCTGAGCTGGTCTCAGGTCCTTGATAAGGAAAGGCTCGTGGCCTTCAGGCCTTTGCATCATTAGCGGGAAGGAAGAATTCTTGACCTATGGGTCGAGACGCCCAGCTACCCCTGCTGACGGGAATGCAGTGATTAGCCTCCCTAAACCTCCTGTGTGAAAAAAAAAAATTGGGCCTGTTAAAGTTAACACTTTCTAATACAAAATCTTAATAATCTTACAATAATAAACTCTGCATAGAAGTTTTTATTTAGGAGTAGGTTAAGTTAATCTATAATATGTGCATAGTAAGTATAAGCTAGTAAGTAATTCTATGAAAATCAAAATAAAAGAAAATATGTACCTTACTTAAGGCAAATATGAAAGTAAAAACAAAAGACGTCAGAAAAACATGTCTGAAAAACAGGCGCAGGCAAAAGGTGGTCATATGTGGTAGACACGATAAACTCCTTTTGTTGTTAAAAAAAATGTCTCCTTTGCTAAAAAATAACTGGTGTAATCTTGCGCCTGTGCATTTGTTGAACATAAAAAGAAAAGCTTTGCCCTCAGTAAACTGCAGCAGCAGCAGCAGCAGCAGCAACAGCATTTTGACCTCTCTTGTGTCTGTGTCTGTCTTTCCATCGCGCCGACGTGTCCTGTCCCTCCTGATTTCCTCAGCTGGTTACCCCCGAGACTTAGAGCTCACACCGACTGAGCAGTCTGCGGCAGTCCCAGCTGTAGTGAGGGCATCAGGACTACAAAGTATATTGATAAAAGCTTTGATTCTTTTAGCAATGCCTGTCTTGGGACCAGAAATAATATTTCCACACATGTGCAGCTGACAGAGTTCTTATCCAGTAATATCTCAGCCCTTTCCCACAAAAAAAGTCCATTGCTTGCTTTGGAGAATTGGGAAACTTGTCCATGTTCTTGCTTTGTTAGGGATTCTGAACTAACCTGGTTTTGATAATCAACATGTGAACCATAGTCACAGGGCTCAGCTATTTAACTTCGTGATAGTAAAAAAAAAGCTTTGTGTTTATTTTTGTAAAGTAGGAATCATCACTGCTAATCTGAGTGCACTGTGCTGTTTGGGGGACCATGTGGTGCCAGGGAAGGAACCTGGGGCTCTCGCATGCTAAGCTGCTGCTTTGTTCCTTGAGCCCTTTCTGTCCCACCGGGTGACCTTACCCCAGTGTTGAGGCCAGGGAAGGGTGTGGGAGGAGGAGGGAGGAGGAGGAGGAGGAGGAGAGGGGGAGGAGGAGGAGAGAAGAAGAAGAAGAAGAAAAGTTCAAGAAGAAGGAGGAGGAGGAGGAGGAAGGAGGAGGGAGGAGGAGGAGAGGGGGAGGAGGAGGAGAAGAAGAAGAAGAAAAGTTCAAGAAGGAGGAGGAGGAGGAGGAGGAGGAGGGGGATTGGGAGTATGTCTTTGAAAACGGTTGGAAGAATTCCCAAGTCAACCCACCTGGGCCTGATTTAGCTCCGGGCTGTTTGCCTGCTGCTCTCCAGGGGCCTGACTTTGATCCTGAATGTGGAAAGGGAGCTTAGAGTTGAATCTCAACAAAACAATGTTCATTGTTTTGTTGAGATTCAGCTGTAGAAAAACAAACTAGTTCCAGATTCTCCATTCACTCTCAATGTAACAAGCCTCTCTGAATGCAGCAGTTATGTGTACCTAGGTGGAGAACTCAACATGATGAATGACCTAGCACCTGAGCTGGCAGGAGGAAGAGAGCAGCCTGGGGATGCCTTCAAGAGCATCGAAGAAATAGCTAAAAGGAAAAAGAATCTCCTGCTCCAGGCACATCTCTTAGATTCCATTATTCTCCCTGCATTAACATATGTGTCAGAGACCTGGACCCTACAAAAGCAGAATGAGAACGCTATTTGGGTCTCCCAAAGAGGAATCGAAAAGAGCTATGCTTGGAAGATCACGCCTCACTCAAGTGAGAGAAGGAATCCAGAGTTCTGTCCTCCATCGACAATTGAGAGTCAGGGACGCTGTCTAATTTGCCTAAGCGCCGAAAATCAGATGGCTGTGTATTGGGGACTTAGAGACGCACCGCTGGACTAGAGCAGTTACCGAATGAATCCCATGGATGTCAGAAGATCACGCGGGTCGCCCACCTACAAGATGGTCAGATTTCTTCATCAAGACCCTGGACGAACAGTTGGAGTCTTCATTTTCCTGGAGCAAGCAGAAGCCATTGGGCTACACTGGCTTGTGACAGGGGCAAATGGAAACATAACCGCACCCGCTTGAGCAAATCAATGAATAACGGGATGTCAAGTGATCAGGTGATCAAGTGATCAAGTGATTGATTTCCATGGTGCTTCTCATGTTCTTCACTTCAAAACCCTAGACAATGAGTCTTTGTACTTTCTTTGGATCCAACTTCTTCACTGAAGGACCTGAGCCCCCCCATTTCCAACTGACTGTGTCATCAGTTTTGCTCTGTCGAGATGTTTTAGGCTGGTATCTTAAGGCTCCCTTGAAGAGCCAAGAATAAACAATACAAACTTGTTCATCATTTTCGGGACTTATATTCCACACGGTGGGCAATCCGAGCTTACTCTGCCCTCATCACAGGGTCTACACTGTGGCCTCCCTGGCACAGTCTCTCCCTGGAGATTGGGTGGATGGGGGAGGGCAACAAGGGACCTTGTCTTCTCTGCCTGTGGGGGGGTGCTCTTGAACTGATGTCTCCTGGTCCTCTCGACCCAGAGGATGTCTAGCCTGAAGAGTTTCCGGCTCTGCCACCCTGAGAACAGTCAGCAAATGCTGCTGGCCATGAGTCCTGTGCAGGTCCTCTTAGCCGCTGTCTGGTTTAGTGCTGGTCAGTGTCCAGAGGACCGAGGGTTCAGCTGTTCGGGCATGAAGCCTTGGCTCCTCTGGCAGCTGGAGGAGAAAAGGAAAGCTGGAAAATGCTGGCTGTGGCCCCATCACTTCCCATATTACAGTTTGCAGCTTTCTGTAGCCTGCACTCGGGCTCACTAAAACAGGGAACTTTATTTGGGGGCTGTTCTCCCAGCAGTGCTCAGTAGGTCCCTGGGGCCTGTGTCACTGTTAGTGCCCAGGTCACCTGCTTGGGGACCCCTACGACAGCACCCCACATTTGGGGTCCCTGTGGTACAGGGTCAGAATCATCCCTGCCTATTCCTCCCGACACCCAATGGCGTCCTTGACCTTCAGCCTAGAGTTGCAGTTGGCCACCATTCATTTGGGGTGCCTCTATCAGCAAGGGGTGGGGAGGGCCGTCCAGCCCCCAGAGCCAATGGGCATCTGAGTTTGGTCACCTGCCCCCTTCTCAAATGCTTTGTTCAAACATGCCCCAAGCGGACTTGGAGACACATTGAAGACCTTGTCCGCGCCCCCCATTGGTGTGTTTGCTCAAACCTAGCTAAGGTAGAAGTTCCCGGTGATGGTGGTGGGGAGGGTCAGTGGCCAGGGCTGGACATAGTCCCTCTTGAAGTTGAAGCCACAATGCACGCCATGAGTGTGGGTCTCAGCATGGGCACTTGAGGGGGCTCCCCTACCGCCCACACATCCTAATGCACTGTGACCCTTCACCTTTCAGGTCAGCACCCTGGTGGCCAAGAACAAGGAGCTGCAGAGGGAGCAACAGGAGCGAGAAGACGAGCTGCATGGGGAGGAGGAGCGGCAGGCCCAGGGGCTCAGAGCCGCAGCCTAGGAGGCCCAGAGCTGCCACGTGAGTGTGGCCGCCGGCTGGCACTGGGAGCCCCAGGTGGGTTTGGGGATGCTCTTTGGGGTGGCCTAGGAGGCAGGGGCAGCCATGGCAGCCTCTCCCCAGCAGCTATTGTCACACAGCCCCTAAAGTTCTCCTTAGGGGATGGGCCATGGGAAGGAAACAGTGAGGGGCAGTATGTACACGTGTGTTGTGCGGATCTCTGTATGCACACATGTGCTAAGTGTATCTCAGTATGTACATATGTGCTGTGTGTATCTCTGTATGTACACATGTGCTGTGCCTATCTCAGTATTACTTATGTGCTGTGCGTATCTCTGTATGTACACATGTGTTATGTGTATCCCAGTATGTACATATGAGCTGTGTGTATTTCTGTATGTACACATGTGCTGTGCATATCTCTATTCTGTGCATATCTGTACACTTGTGCTGTGCATATCTCTGTGTGCACATGTGCCTTAGGTGATCTCTGTGCTGTGCATATCTGTGGAACGTGTATGCTGTACGTACGCCTGTGTGCATACCTGTGCTCTGGCGTACCTTTGTGTATACATGTGCTGTGTGTAGCTCTGTGTACATGTGTGCTGTGCATATCTGTGTTTGCTGTGCATATCTGAGTACATGTGTCTACACTTGTATACTGTGAGCTCTTGTGATGTGCATATGTGTGTATGTGTACACATGTGCTTGTAGATCTCAGTGCACATGTGCTGTATCTCTACACATGTGTATACGTGTGCTGTGTATCTCTGTGTGGGGTGTGCCTGTGTGTACATGTGTGTATTTGTGCATGTGTGTCTTTGTGTGTGCATGTCTGTGTATGTATGTGCATGCATGTGTATGTGCTGCATGTTGTCTTGTACACTTGCATGCACCTGTGTACCGGTGTAGCAGGGCCAGGCTGAGGAAAGCGAGTGGAGCTGAGCAGGCTCCTGGAGGCCAGTCCAACCTTGGCACTTCAGCGGGAAAGAAGCCTCTGTCCAGAGTGGGATGGGAATGTGGATGGAAACGCTAGTGCTGGGACAGTTCAAATCTGGCCCAGAGTGACCTCTGGACACCAGCCCAGCAGCCAGCCAAGCTTCCGCATGGCCATTGCCTGACCCTGTCAGAATCCATGAGGCAGCGTTTGGCAGGTGGGAAGGGATGAAATGCATGTGGGGAAGGGCAGGGCAGGGACTGCAGCAACACAGGAACAGGGAGAGACGTGGAGGCACCAGCCACAGGAAGCGGCGGTGGCAGCTAGAAGTCGGGCTCCAGGGCGCTGCAGCCCATCCTGAGGAGGAGGAGGAGGAGGAGGGAAGCAGGTCTAGGGGGTCAACAGTGTGAGGCGGACAGTAACTGCAAAGGAGCCCAGCAGTGTTGTTTGCGGGCACAGCTGGGGTGGCGGGAGAGGTGGGCATGCAGAGAGCAGCCTGGATGGGGCCGCCCTGTGTGTGGAGGTCCCGGTGGCCTCATAGTGGGGTGGGACAGGGTCTGTGCCTGCTCGTCTGGCCCAGGAAGGAGCAAGACTGGGGGTGCTGGAGCTTGCAGCAAGATGGAGGCAGGGGCCACACAGGTTACTCAGTTGAGCCTGGGTGCCTGGGGTGGGGCGTGGTTCTTGACCTTGGGGTTCAGAGGTCTGGACACGAGTCTGGGGGGCAACCAGAGAAGAGGAGACTGTGCAGAGGGTCCTGATCCCTCCAGCCCCATCCAGGGTAGGCCTGTCAGTGTCCCTTGGCCTCCAACCGCCTCTGCTGCCAACTCCCGAGGCTCCCACTCAGGGTCCCACTCACCGCTTGCCCGCAAGGCCAGGTGGAGGCGCTGGAGCCTGGAGAACCAGGAGCTGAGGGCGATCCTGGGCAGAGCGCACGCCAAGCAGATGGAGGACGCTAACTGGAGAGGGGGCTTGAGGCCACGTGGATGAGCTGTGTGGGAGCTGTGTGCGCTTGTCCTGGACCGTACCTGGCCTGCATGCCTCCAGCTGTGACTTGGGCTCTTGCTTCATGCCTGGGCAGGGCCGGGCTGAGCACCCAGGGCCTCCCACATGCTCGTTCACCACTGAGCCCCCTCCTGATCCTTAGGACCTGAGTTGTAGAAACGCATCTCAGTTTCAAGTTTTGGAGAAGGGTGTTGGGGGGCATGGCCAGGACTGAAGCCAGCTCTGGACAGTGATGGTTTTAGGGGAAAGGGTTTCATTTAAGGGCAATGAGGAGGGCGGGAGAGAGAGACACACATACAGGGAAGAGGGTGGGCTTCTGGAGAGGGGAGCGGTCCCAGGGGAGGGTGACACAGCACAGGTCGAGAGGCCGGTGACCTCCATAGGGAGAATGGGCATGATTACTTGGTTCCTTCAGCGGCTTCGTGGTTGGCACCTGCGGTCCCTAGGGCCTAGTGGTGGAACTCCAGAGAAAGAAGTGGGGGCTCTGCTCTCTGTTGGGGAGCGGAGAGTGACGCTCTTCTGCTGCTTGATTGCGGACCTGAGTGAGCCCCAGCCCTGCGTGGTGAGTCTGTCCTCAGGGGCCTGTGCCAGCACCTCCCCACGCAGGCTGTGAGGAGCCAATGCTTACCCCAGGGGACCGGGGCTCACGGTGCCTGTCCCACACTCTTGGGCCCTGAGCTGGATTTTCAGTGACGTGCAGGCACACCTGGCCAGTGTGCGCATCTATGAGCACATCCTGCCCGTTCTGGGGGCCTCCGCAGCTGCTCCAGTGTGTTGGGACCTTCCTGGAGATTCCTTGCTGGCCAGGAGGTAAGGTGGGGGCTCATGTTCTGGGTGACTGAACCTGGGTGACAGCTGTGCTGTGATCTGGACCCAGCCCACTTCCCCCAGTCTGCCGAACTGTGTGTGATCACTGCCCATCTGGTGGACCTTCCCTCAGGCCAGTCCCTGAGGCTGCCCAGGATGCTCTTCACAGCTCTGGTTCCTGGCATTCACGGCAACTTTCCATTTTTCATCTCAGCGACTTGAAGCCTCCGACACTGGAGAGAGCTGTTGTCCCCCCCCCCCCCGCAGGCATGGTCTCTCCCTGCCTCCAAGAGCCCCCTGGTCTCCCTGTTTTGTATTGCAGGAGCTGCAGAAGGAAGCTGGGGCCCTAGGCACCCAGAGCCAGCAGAGCGCTGCGCAGGTGCGCCACCTGGAGGAGGAGCTGGGAAGGCCACGAAGATCTGTAGCCAGAGACAGAGCCTGGTGGAGGAGTTGAGAGGTGAGTTGGGGCTGCAGGATGGCCCTGGGGGAGAGCCGAGGGGGAGTTGGGGCTGCAGAGTGGCCCTGGGGACAGCAAAGGGGTGGTTCTCTGCTGCAGGGAGCGCTGCGGTCCAGCTGAGGGGGTGCACGGCGGCCCTCAGAGGAGCAGGTATGGCGCGAGTTCCCTGCTCTTGCCCTGTTCTTTCCCAGAAAGCCATCGAGGTTGGTTTTACTCCTCTCCTTCCCCCACTGTCTGGAGTGAGCAAATCTGTTCCGGGGTTCTGGGGGCACAGGCTGTGACGAGCCACCCCGCACCGAGACATGCTGCGTGCTTGGTGCCTGTTCCTCGCATGGTCAGCCTCCCCAGGCAGCAGCCCTCCTGGCCTCTGCCCAAAGCCCCTCCTTTCCCGGGCTCACATCTGCTGCTCAGGCATGGGCTGCTCCCCAGCTCTCTCTGAGCAGGGTGTGGGGGGTGGGGAGGGCTCACTGTTGAGAGGAAACAAGGGTGCAGTGGGGCGACCCGTGCTACGGGCAGTGTTTAGCTTAAACTGCTCTGAGAGGTCAAGAGTCAGGGTGTTGCTTGCCTGAAAGAAGGACCAGGCTTTTTCCTTCTTCCTTTCTGGTGTTTTGGCCACACCTGGGGGTGCTCAGGCTTTTATCCCTTGATCTGTGGAGTGACCATTACGGTGCGGGATCCAGTGGGGGAGGGCAGCCTGCAAGGCAGACCTGTGGCCCCGCGCCGCCTGGCACTGTAAGATGGAGTGGCTCGCCCCGGCCACCCCTGGAGTTCCCCCCGCCCTATCTTCAGGTCAGGCGTAGGCTTCAGCAGCCTACTTTGGAGGGCCGCTCTTCGTTTGTTTTATTTTCTTTTCTCCCCGAGAGTTTAGAGCTCTAAAAAAAAGACAAAAAGGAAATTTTCTTAAGAGCCCTGACAACTTACTAAAATTTTTTGTTGTTGTTACTAGCTAAGACTGAGTCTCAGGATCCCTGCTCGGAGATTTCCGGAAGCAGCTGGACAAACTGAGGCAGGCCCTGGCCGACCTGGAGAAGCAGTGCGACTGCGCCCAGGACCTGCTGAAGGAGAGAGGAGTACCTGGTCAAGCAGCTGAGCGAGCAGCTGGCCGGGTGGAGCAGCCGTCAGAGGTGCAGGCACTGGCGCCCAGCAGGGAGAGTGGGAGCAGGTGGTTGCTGAGCGGGCGGCACTGGCCATCTGGAGGAAGGAGAAGGAGCCGGAGCTGCAGCAGATGGGTGCGCAGCGTGGGGCCCTGCAGGGGCCAAGTGAGCCACCAGGAGGCGTGTCTCAGGGCCAGCAGCCGAAGAGCCATGAGTATGAGGAGTGCGTCAGCATGCTGGAGGTGGACCGGGAGAACCTCTGGCTGAGATCCGGGACCTGTGCCAGGTGCTGGACGGCCAGAGAGCCCGGCTGTGACCCAGCAGCAGGCCCGAGAGGAGCTGTGCCACGAGGCTGAGACTGCGGCCCAGAAGCTCTGCAAGGAAGCAGAAAACCCGCGCCCCCAGGCGGCCCAGCTCTCCAGGCAGGTGGGACATGTGGCGTGTCAGCTGGGAGCTCTGGCCAGCAAGGTCAGGGACAAGGCCCAGGAGTACCAGGACCTGCTGGCTGATGGTGAGAGCCTCTAGGCACAGCCGCTGGGCCGAGGATGCTGCCAACATTCCTGACGGAAGGCTGGTGGCCCCCGTACTGCTGGCCACGCTGAATTCTTCCTTTGCCGACACCAGGGGAGAAGGAGGGAACCCACGACCTGTGGACAGTGACTGCTGTCATGTCCAAACCGACCCGAAGTCACCCTGGATCCTGCCAGCTTGCTGAATAGGATCACGCCGCTGGAGTCCGCCCTTGAGTGTGAGGAGCAGGTGAACTCAGGCCTGCAATGGGCCTCACTGTCCCACCCACAATGTGCAGCGCTAGGATGTTCCTGAAGCCTCAAGGTGCCCCGCACCAGCTGCCTCTCCGGGTTCAGCTAAGGTCCCCTCTTGCGCCGACTCTCCTCAGGTTCCCCCAGGCAGACCAGGTCGGGATCACAGACCCTCCATGGAGGTTTCTGCTTTTCTCTCTCTCTCCCTCCTCTCTCTCTCTCTCTTCCTCTCTCATTCTTCCCGCCCACACCTCTTTGCTTCCTAAAGCCTCTTAGCTCCTGATCTGGGCAACTCTGGGGTACCAATGGGCCCTGGCTGGAACTGACTGAGCATGGAGCCTGGATCTGATTCCCCTTCTCCTTCCTTCTCAGAGTTTGCCGACATCCCATCGGGAAGACACTATATTCTGCGCAGGACCACCATGGCCACCAGGACCAGTCCCCGACTGGTAGCCCAAAGGGCAGCCCTGTCCCCTGGAGTTTGACAAAGAAAATTGGCCCCAGGCCTCTATAGAGAGCAGCAGCCTCGGGCACCCATTGATCCAAATTCTGTCATGGAGTTAATCCCCTGATACCCCTTTAAGTGGAATTATAAATATGTGACCTTTTACGGTGTTCTACATCTTTCACTCAGTGTCATGTGTATAAGGCATCTCTCAGTATCATGTGTATAAGGAAATCTGTTTCCGTCTAGAAGTTTTATGATTTATGTCATGTTCTAAAGTGAGTGAGTGTGGAATCTTGTCTTGAAACATATTTTGGGATCCAGGCCCTAGAGTCTTTCCACACTAACTAAATCTTGGCCTCCGTTATTGTTAAATATCTGGCTCCAGGATAGGTCATGGTGTTATGATCTTCTGATATATTACTGGATTCCCTATTTGCTAATCTATTTTTGAGAATCATTGCATCAGTGATATTCGTCTGCTATGTAGGTCTATGGATTTCTTCTTTAGTGATGGGTCTGTTCTCTTCAGGGTAATGTTTGCCTTAATGGAAGTGGGAGCATCCCTGTCTCTTAGCTTCTGAAAGAGTCTGAAAGGGATAGGGAGTAGGTCTCAAAAAACGGTTGGAAGAACTCAAAGTCGACCCACCTGGGCCTGGATTTAGCTCCGGCTGTTTGCCTGCTGATCTCCAGGGCTTCTCCAGCCTGGTCAATTATGGACAAAGGGGACACATGAGTTGCCTTTTAGTGTAAAATCGGGTGTGCATCTAGTCCTCTCTTTCACGTGTGGTTCTCCAGCATTTCCCACAGCATTTTGGAACAGACTGTCTAGACACCGCTTTATGTACCCAGCTTCTTTGTTGACATTTATTTTGACCTTTATCTATAAGGTAAAAAAAGAATAAAGAAAATGGAGTTGAGAGACTTAGTACAGATAAGCAATCGCCTTTGATACAGCTCAAGCTGGGTTTGATCCTTCACACAAACTCTCTCAGTGTGATCCTTGAAAGCAGAGGCAGGAACAGGCCTGAGTAGATCCAGGTTTGGCTGCCAAACTTAAAATAAATAAATAAATAAATAAATAAATAAATAAATAAATAAATAAATAAACATACATACATACATTCATGCAGTTGTGTTTTATGAATGAGAATTTGGTGAGTTTGATTGAAATCACCGTGTAATTCTAAGCAAAGGGTTTATTGTGCAGTCGATCCCCGTATGACAAAACTTGGTTTGTTGAATTTTCTCCCAGTCCCTCCAGCCATGCAGGCTGGTTATAGCCTGAGTCCTCAACACATTGCATAAGTGAGTCATGATTTAAGGCTCATGATGTCTCCTAAGTCCTTTTATCTCGGGTGCCAATTTCTAGTTTTTGCAGCAAGCAACGGATTCTCTTTTGAGCGACATGCTGAATCTGAGGGTGTGCTGCAAAAACTAGAAATTGGCACCCTGAGGCCTGGGTCCAGTCTGCAGCTCTTCACTCATAAGCTTAAGAGTGGAGGGTTCCAATATGAACTTAGACATCAAATCCCATTCTGATCCTCAAAGTTTCTATCACTTATTAACCTGACAATGTCATCTGTACATAGCACCCAGAAGGAACATGTGTTAAAGTCCTTTATATACTGCTAATATTACATGAATACACTTGATCACTTGATCACTTGAATCCCGTTATTCATCGATTTGCTCGAGCGGGCACCAGTAACATTTCCATTGGACCCTATCACGTGCCAATGTAGCCCAATGGCATCTGGTTGATTCAGGAATATGAAGAGCCTCAAACCGTTCCTTCAGGGTCTTAACAAGGAAGTCTGACCATCTTGTAGGTGGGCGGCCACGTGATCTTTTGACATCCCGTGGGATCCAGTCGGTAACGGCTCTAGTCCAGCGGTTGTCTCCAAATCGCATTACATGTCCAGCCCATCTGATTTTCGATGCCTTGGCAAACGAGACAGCGTCCCTGATTCTGGAATAGCGACGGAGGTCAGAACTCCGGATTCCTTCTCTCACTTGAGTGAGGCGTGATATTCCAAGCATAGCTCTTTCGATGCCTCTCTGGGAGACCCGAATAGCATTCTCATCCTGCTTTCGTGGGGCCCAGGTCTCTGAGGCGTATGTTAATGCAGGGAGAACGGTGGAGTCCAAGAGATGTGCCCGGAGCCGGAGGGTTCTTTGTCCTTTTAGCTATTTCTTCGATGCCTTTGAAGGCATTCCATGCCGCTCTCTTCCTCCTGCGCAGCTCAGGTTTTAGGTCGTTCATCATGTTGACTTCTCGACCTAGGTACACATAACTGCTGCATTCAGAGATGTTTGTTCCATTGAGAGTGAATGGGGCCTCTGGAACTAGTTCATTTCTCATGAACATAGTTTTCTTCAGATTCAGCTGTAGACCTACCTTTCCACATTCTCGGTCAAAGTCAGCCAGCATTTGTGCCACTTGGCTAATGTTTGGTGTTATTAGAGCGATGTCATCAGCGAAGCGGAGGTGGTGTAGTTGCCGACCATCTATCTTCACTCCCATTCCTTCCCATTCTAATTGTCTCATGATGTTCTCGAGGGTGGCACTGAAGAGTTTTGGTGAGATGGTATCACCCTGTCGAACCCCCTCTTTTGACATCAATGATCACTTCTTTGTAGAATGGTGAGATCCTGGTGGTGAATCCGTAATACAGCTCACGAAGGATCTTGATGTATTGGGTTTGAACACCCTGTTTGACTAGGGCTTCGATGACTGCTTCAGTCTCCACAGAGTCAAAGGCTTTCTGTAAATCAATGAAGCGTGAGACAGAGCGGCATCTTGTACTCCCTACAAACCTCAATGAGCTTGGTTACTGTGTGGATATGGTCGATTGTGCTGAATCCTTTCCGGAAACCTGCTTGCTCGCATGGTTGACCTTCATCTAGTGTTCTGCTAATCCTGTTCAGGATGACTCGTGTAAACAGCTTGTAGATGACAGACAACAGGCAGATGGGGCGATAGTTGCCGATGTCATGAATGTCTCCTTCTTGAACAGTAGAACTGTCCTGCTGGTTTTCCATTGGGAGGGCACCTTGCATTCGGACAGGTAGCGTGTGAAGAGCCAAGCTAGTGTATTGATGAGTACCGACGGCAGATTCTTCAGATGTTCGGGTCTGACTTTGTCTGGGCCTGGTGCTGTTCCCTTCTTTACCGGTGAGATGGCATGTCGGATTTCAGAAGGGAGAACGTTGGGAATGACATATCCATCCTGTGGAATTTGGTATGTGGGCAGGTGGATGTGGCTATCAAAGAGATTTGAGTAGAAGTCCTGGATAATCTTCTCCATTGCCTTTCTGGAAGATGTGATAGATCCATCAGGGCGTCGGAGGGCAGTCATCTTGGTCTTATAGTTGGCGAAGGACAGGCGGGCAGTGCGAATACTTTTCCCGGCTTCTGCTGCATCTTCCAGTATTTCTGCTCTTCTGTCTTTGAGGTCTGCTTTTATTGCTTCTCTGCACTGTTTAGCAAGCTTGGACGTTAGCATTTGGTCTCCTGAGGCTCGCGCCTTGCCACGTTAGGCGAATGAGCTCAAGAGTTTCTGAAGACAAGCGTCCTTTTGTGTCTTTCTCTCTCTCGGCATTCTTCGCACAATCATGGAGGTGCTGAACCAGTTGGTTGTATTCTTCATCGATGTCATCAATGATGGTATCTTCCCATGTTGCCGCAATGGTGCCAAAGAGTTCCCAGTTGGTGGTCGTTCTGGGAGTTCTCTTCTTAAACTTTGCAGCCTTTTCTCCCTGTTGCGGGAAGTAGAATTTTGCCCGAAGGAGGCGGTGGTCCGATCCTGTGTGGAATTTGGGGACGACAGCAACATCGGTCAGACAAAACCGTCGATTGAAGATGATGTGGTCAATTTCATTGTGGAACTGTCCGCCAGGAGATTCCCATGTCCAACGTTTCACTTCAGCTTTCTGAAACTGTGAGTTCCCATGAATAGTCTTGGTGGACATGATGAACTCAGATAGTCTCTCACCTTGTTCGTTCCATTCTAGGCCATGGGTCCCGATGTGGAGTTCTTCAGCCGATCTTCTCGGTCCTATCTTGGCATTAAAATCACCGACTATGATCTTGTAGAAGGTGTGATCTTTTATAGAACTCCTCCAATTCCATGTAGAATTTTTCAATTTCATCTTCTTTGTATGTGGATGTTGGTGCATAGACAATGAAGATAGAAATTGCTGGCAGTGGGCCACATCTCCTCAAGTGTAATCGTCCTATTCGGTTTGTTAGGCATTCAAATGAATCAATGTTGACAGCCATGTTCGTGTTGACAAGGACACCAACGCCACCGACGCCTCTTTCATCCACATGTTCCAAAGGAACAATTCTTCTCCGGTGTCAAATACAGCATGATGCGACTGACGCCTCCTCGTCTCAGTCAGACCAATGATGTCGCGCTTGATCTTTTCTTGCTTGCAGCATCAGATCCCTCAATATATGCTTCCGTTGCCAGTGTACATGAATACACATGTCTTCTAAAACACCATAACAATAAGGTCCAGAAAGACTTCCTATATTTTGATTGTGAGTGTGAAATAAACTCTATTAAATTTTTTAAATAAAGACATATTATCTTGTTCAATAAAATAACTAGTCTCAAGAGATCCATCCCTTCACCTTTCACTACCAGATAGCCTGGCAAACACCCCTGTGGCAACTATTTGAAAATATTTGAGACTATTTGAATATTTTCTCCAAGAAGGAAGCCTTTGAGTACCTGGAAGACTAAGAGAAACACAGGGATCACTGCAGAGGGCAACCTGTGTGATTTGGGTGGCCTCAAGTGTGGTGGTCACACACTGAGAATGTGGGGAGGAGAAAGCTGCAAGATTCCTACTATTCCTGCTGCTCCTTCTGTTGACACGAATAACAAATTAATCTGAAAGAGTAAAGAATTTCTGATAATTAAAATGAAATCAATTCAATTCAGTGTTATTTTCAAAGTTATAGTATTCATTCAGATATCTTCTTAAATTCTGCTCATTTACAGCCCCTGTAGCTAAGAAAATATATTCGTCTTCTTTTGCATGAGGTGAACCAACCTGAACACTGCTGACTTCCAGAGATTCCTTTGATGGTCCTTTTCTTACTTTTCATCATATCGTGCAAAAGTTTCACAACAGTATGCTTTTATTTAAGATATGAGTGCACGCCTCTTTCCACTATGATTCATGCTCTTTAACATTTGAATCAGGAAAATCCCATTCAGCCTTACAAAGCTAATTTATATATGAACTTTATTCTAATACCATAACTTTAAAGAACTTTAAATCTATAAATCTGAAAGCTTATAGTGAAGGATCAGTGCTTTTTTTTTTTTTTTTTTTTTTTTTTGGGTCACACCCAGCGATGCTCAGGGGTTACTCCTGGCTCTGCACTCAGGAATTACTCCTGGCGGTGCTCGGGGGACCATATGGGATGCCGGGGATTGAACCACGGACCGGCTGCGGTGCAAGGCAAACGCCCTACCCGCTGGGCTATCGCTCCGGCCCCCAGCATTTTGTTTTTATGAAAGCTAATGATTTTCTTATGTATCTCTCCTTCGGATACATGGCTTACACTATATGTGACATCTTACATTTCACAGTCTGATAGAAAAAGATTATGTGAATGAAAATATCATTGTGAGGTCAACAGTGGCATGCTGGCCTTGATTCATGACCCCTGGGCTTCATGCCAGACATCACATACCAAAAGTTTTTCTTTACCCTTAATGGAAGTCTATAAGTGAGTGAGGAAATGAACTGTAGTAAGTGGAGAACAGATCATCCTTGAGGCCAGAGTTGAGAGAGGAAAGGGACTAATGGTGACCAGGGTCAGGGCTTCAGTTCTGCTGCTCATGTGAAGAGTGATGTAGCCATAGATCCAAACTGGTGACTCAGCAATACTCAAAACACAAGATCTAAGCTGTAACTAAAGAGAACTTTCGTGATTTGCCTACTGTGTTGACATGGGGCGGGGTGTGAAGGGGTGAACGGGAAGTGAAGTGGGGATCAGATCATAGGAACATTGGTGGAAGGAAGATGACTCCATAGGTGGGAATGATGTTGAAATATATGCTTCAAATTCAACTATCAGTAACTGTACATCACAGTTCTTTAATGAAATAAACATTGTATCACTTACCTTCCAGTTGTTTATCTGTTTATACAATTGATTTGCTCGAGGTTGGTGCCAGTAACATTCCCTTTTGTCCCTGTCCGCATGCTAGTATAACCCAAGGGTCTCTCTTAGCTCCAGGAACACGAAGTACTACTTCAGTACTATGCAGCTGTCAGAAAAGACAAAATTATGAAATTTACCTGCAAATGAATGGACATGGAGACTATCATGCTGAGTGAAATTAGTCAGAAGGAAAAAGACAGATATAGAATGACTGCATTCATTAATCAGATATAAATAGAAACCAGTGTTTTACTAAATCTGGGAAATGGTAATGGCAGATTAAAACTCACCATTGAATATACACAAAGAAACTTAAGTGATAAACTCTAAATAACTGCAGGGCTAGCCACAATGTGTAAAATAAGAGGGAGAGAGATGCAGAGACAGAGAGAGACAGAGAGAGAAAGAGAGGAAACGGAGGTACCTGCAATTGAGGCAACATGGGGGTGGGCGGGAGGGGGGGGGGGTACATTGGTGGTGGAAATGGGACACTGGTGGAGGGAGGGGTGCTGGAATACTGTATTACCAAGAACCAATTATGAACACCTTTGTAATTGTATGTCTTACGGTGGTATAATAAAAATTTTTTTTAAAAAGAATAAGAAAATAAAACATTCCTTCATGTCATGGGCATGAGGTTTATTATTAGTGATTTTGACATTTCAGATACTACACGCATAGCTTGCCACGTTATGCCATTAAATAAATATTAGAATAACGTTTTTAAAGTTTTTACTTCAACAGCATTAATCACTGTATCACTGTCTTCCCGTTCATCATCGATTTGCTCGAGCGGGCACCAGTAGCACATCTCCATATGACCTGTCAACAGCATTAATAGAACAAGTTAATTGGAAGGAACTGTAGATCTTCAAGTTAGAACTATGATACTTCATCCAATTTTTATACTTTTTTCATTTTAAGGCCAAGAATTTGTGCTGAAAAGAGGGGAAAGATACTGATACACTTTCAGTATTGGTATTACAAACCACAATGCCCAAAAGTAAAAGAGAGAGTGTGAGGGGGTGAGAGACAGACACAGAAGTGCAGTGCCTGCCATAGAGGCGAGTGGTAAGTGGGAGGAGGGAAACTTGTGGGGGAGGGGACTTTGGTGCTGGGAAGTGTACACTGGTGAAAGGACCAAAGGTGATACTCGCGTAACTGAAAGCTAGTCATGAACAAATTTGTATCAGTTATCTCAGTGGTTCAACAACAACAACAACAACAACAACAACAACAACAACAAAATGAATAAAAAAATAAATTTAAAAAAAGACCAAGAATTTCATTCATGTAGTTCACGTGCTGTCTCCACTCCTTAGATATGTTAAGAAGTACAGTCAGGGAAACAACAAGAGGTCAAATGGAACAGCACATAAGAACCATCTGCCAAACTGAGCTGATCGCAGGGAGATCATAGGATGTTTTGGAGTAAAGGAACATACTTAAGGAACATAAGGATGGGGAGTTTAAACAGTGCTATAGAGATCTGGAAACTGCAATAGAAGGTGTGGGGTTTGCAACATGTACGTAAGATACTGTGGAAAATATTATACACCACAGTGACTATCGTAAAATTCAAACAACAGTGACAGCTAGCCAGAGAGGTAGTAACTATAAGCCACAATATGTATTTGAGCAAACCTTACATTTTTGCTGCATGTTATTTTTCCAAAATACAAAATGCTTTAAATGAATTAAAATTACAGAAATATTTTACATATATAAATTATCACATAGAGAGGTAGTAAGCTTAAAATTATTTAAGTTGAGCTTTTTGTCATCCCATGACAGTCTGCAGCATTCAGATGCTTCCAGCAGATATCTAGTGACATGCTGTTAGCTGATGCGGTACAGACTCTGGCAGACCTAGTTTGGGTGTCTGCTCTCTCCAGGTCAATGACAGAGCAGTGCGGCCCCAGTGGCAGCAGGCAGAGGTGAAGCCTACCACTCCACTGGCGGTGCTTGGGGAGGCATCGGGGGCCTCCTCCATAGACCTCCTGTCCAATGGCCCCCAGGTGGGACAGCAGCAGGGATGAAGTAAGACCTTGAGGACCTCGGAGCAGAAATGCCGCATGTCCTGCACACTGCTCATGTTCATCGTGGCGAGGGTCGGGGTGCTTGGGAGTTTGTACGGGGGCCTCCTTGGGGCTGTTCTCGGGATATCTGGACACTCAAACAGTCCATGTCCTTCGGATGGAGACTCTCCACCTCTCTCGCTGTATGTCATCCCTTTGCACCCAGCCCCTCTCAGGCAAGCTGTGGAGCCATAACAAGCGAATAGGCAGGGACAGCTGTAGTGTTCCATGAAGTAGATGAGCACCAACACAGCCTCGGTGCGGGAGAGGATGCTAACAGGGTGCAGGATGAGGCCGGCCGCCGAGCTCTCCTCCATCATGCTTATATATGGAATTGGGCCCAGGGCACTGTCCCAAAGCGCCATCTGCACCCAACCCCTCTCAGGCACTGTGAGGGGGCCCAAACTGGCGGGGACAGCAGGCAGAGCTCCAGGAAGCCGATGAACACCAATAGAGCCGCATAAGCGGGGAGAGGATGCTACCAGACTGCAGGGTGAGGCGGGCCCCGGGCTCTCCACCATCATGCTTGTGCCTGGAATTGGGCATAGGGCAGAGGCAGGGGGCTGGGGACACCTCGGCCACAGCTTCCCTGGGCGAAGCTGCTCCTACCCCTAAGGAGACAGGGACCCCGCACAGCAGCTGTCTCTGCATTTACAACTCTGCACTTCTTGGAGCCACACGGGCCCAATCAGAGGTTTCAGGCATTTGCAGGGGTGGGGTGGGCGCAGGGAGCAAGTGGTTTAGTGCAGACACACAACTTCCCAATTGCCCTGCCCTCCCACTGGGGAAGGAAATCAGTCCTTTCTCGGGCATCTCGATGGACTCTGTGGAGACAGTGGTAAGAAGTGGCACCTCCATTCCAATGTGGCCAGGAGGGACCCTCACATGCACACACACACACCGCCTGTGATATCTTCCTTTCTGAGGGGATGTTACCTGCCCCAAAGCCCACAGTCCTGCTGCTGGGACACCTCATGCCAGGCCACTCTGGTCATGCTCTGTCTCATCACACTTCGGTCACCCCTGTTTCCTCACTCCACACTGCCCACCCTTCCCAACTTAGATCCAGTGACCACAGACTCATTGCGCAGTGGAACCACTGGATCCCACTTGATACTGAGACTGGAGCTGGAGGTCCAGGAGAAGTTACCGGGAGGTCTCTAAGGAGCTGCCGGAGGAGAAGGTGGCAGGGACTCCAAATGCTTCCCCATCAACTCCTCCCTTATAAACTACTGGGTCTGGAGCCACACTCAGGAGTGTTCATGACCCACTACCATAACAGTACATGGGTCTTGCTCCCAGAGGTGCCAGAAGACCATGCAGTGTTGGGGAAGAAAGCCAGATTTCCTGCAGCAAGGCCGGCACTGCCCACCGAGCCATCTCGTTAGGTCAGTCCTTGGCCCTTAATTATTTCTGGATTCTTGTCCACCATCACACCCAAGACATTCGATGCCTATTACAAATTTTTTTAATTTTTGAATTTTGGCATGTAAAACCTGAGTTTCAAACTGGTATTGGTGAAGGCAGTCCGCCGGGTCTGAGGAATGGTGAGGCTTTGGCAGTGGCTCTATGCTGCCAGCAAGCCCTTTGTTGTCTGATTTATCCCTGTGTGTGGCCAGGGCAGGGGTAAAAGAAATTCCAAATAACCTGGAGTAGAGCAGGCAGCGTCAGGGAGATGCGTGCTAGGAGTTCATTGGGTCTGAGGAATGTCGAGGCTTTGGCAGTGCGACACCAATTGAGGAGGAGAAAGACACAAGTGACAGCGAAATTCAGGTAAGTTTCTCGGATGAGTTTATTGTCACTAAGAGAACCATCTCAGCTTCGCTGTTGACATCGTTCTAATAACACCAAACATTAGCCAAGCGGCACAAATGCTGGCTGACTTCGACCGAGAATGTGGAAAGATAGGTCCACAGCTGAATATCAGCAAAACTATGTTCATGAAAAATGAACTAGTTTCAGAGGCCCCATTCACTCTCAATGGAAAAAACATCTTTGAATGAAGCAGTTATGTGTACCTAGGTTGAGAAGTCAACCCGATGAACAACCCTAAAACCTGAGTTGCGCAGGAGGAAGAGAGCAGCATGGAATGCCTTCAAAAGCATGAAAGAAATAGCTAAAAAGGCAAAAGAACCTCCGGCTCCGGGCACTTATCTTCATCTCCACAGTTCTCCCTGCATTAACATACGCCTCAGAGACCTGGGCCCAAGGAAAGCAGCATGAGAATGCTATTCGGGTCTCCCAAAGAGGAATCAAAAGAGCTATGCTTGGAATATCATGCCTCGCTCAAGTGAAAGAAGGAATCCGGAGCTCCGACCCTCCATCACTGTTCCAGAGTAAGGGATGCAGTCTCATTTGCCAAGGCATAGAAAATCAGATGGGCTGGACATGTAATGCGATTGGAGATGATTGCTGGACTAGAGCCAGTTACCTACTGGATCCCAAGGGATGGCAAAAAGATCACGTGGCCGCCCACCTACAAGATGGTCGGACTTCTTCGTCAAGATCCTGAATGAGCGGTTTGAGGCTCTTTGTATTCCTGAAGCAACCAGATGACATTGGGCTACACTGGCACGTTATAGGGTCAAATGCAAATGTTACTGGCGCACAGTCAAGCAAATTGATGAATAATGGGATGTCAAGTGATCAAGTGATCAAGTGAAGAGAACCATAGGCACAGGGCACAACATTCTCTGACATTTATAGTGTTTTCTCTGATTACAGATCAAGTCGGCCTTTAGAAATCGTGTTTTGGAGTCATTACTTTGCTGAGGCAGAACTGAGGGCTTTTAATCTGCTTCAGTTCAGTACCTGAGTCAAGTCATTGTATCCTGTGGCAATGACATTTTGGCACATGGAGAAGATCTTGATTTCTCAAAGCTATATTCTTATATTACATTTTTTGAAAGAAATGTGTTTGTATAGATGTTTGTAGGCTTGTGAACGAGAGTTATCATGTCTATATCTAGAGGGAGTAAATAATGAGGGCAGGCTTTGCCAGGACAAAAGAGACAACTCAAGAGACACAGCACAGGCCTGCTTTCCAAAAGGTCATGCCCCGCTTGGAGTCACATCACAGTGTCGCCATACCCTATAACAGCATCACAAATGAAAACACATTCTGCACATTCTACATTCATGGTTCCATCTTTACTTGGCTTATCCCTGACAGTTTTGTTATCTTCCAACCTGGGTGTACCATGACCACATGAGTGGTTCATGTTCTGGTCATCAAAAAAATGAAGAGGAAGGAGTCAGATTAATGGTCTCAAACATGGTTAATGGTCGGGACTAGTAACCTGCACCATCACAACGTGATGGTAGGCAGACACTGTGAAGGAAATATGTACCACTCATGATCGTCTTTGAAGTACACAAGCCTACAGGTACACAAGAGTGTCCTTCATTAAAGCAGCCTCTCAAAGGGACACACAACCCAGAGTTGGAACTCTGGCACATTAGCATAGAAACATTAACACATCATGTTACCAATCACAAATACCTGCACTCTTGTGGGCCATCATAGATCGCCCTTATTGACACATAAGTTAATAGGAATTTGAGTGTTAATCGCCTGCCACCATCATTGCTGCAGGAGAGAGTTAAGTATTATTCTATCCCCCTTGATTTGTGATGATCTGGCAAGTGGAGCTCACTGGAGTCATCCTGACCTCCACCAGAACCAGCCGTATTCCAATTCCTCTTTTCTCTTAGCTGATAGAATCAGACGGAGAGAGAGGTGAACAAATGTCATCGGAGCTCAAAGTTCATTGGCTACCATAAGCATTCCTATATCTTTGTGAAGTTGAAATGATTGTTTTTTGCCTTTCATTTGAATCAGAGTCAGATGAGTTATTATCATTTATTGTTCTGGTAATATGTCAAAAGCATTTGTGTAACTGCTGAGTGTCTATTTCAGAAGAAGACACTTTTTCATTTTGATTTCTTTCTAGGGGAGTGGGAAAGACAGCACACTGGACAGGGCATTTGCTTTCCATGATGTTGACCTGGGTTCAATCCCTGGCTTTCCATATGGTCCCTGGAGCACCACCAGGAGTAATTCCGAGTGCAAAGCCAGGAGCAACTCCTAAACATTGCTGAGTGTGATCCAAAGCAAAAAAAAAAAAAAAAATCTGTTTCTAGTGTTATTCAAAAAGACTTTATGCTCCACCAAGACTCAAATGTTTCTATACAGTGTGGAAGGGGCTCTTCATATTTTGACATTTTCTTCTATTTTTGTTTGTTTATTTGTTTGTTTTGGTGAGGACCAAACCCAGTGGTTCTCAGTTCTTATTTCTGCCCTGCGCTCAGGATTACTCCTGGTGGGCCTGGGGCACTGTCTCTGATGGCGGACTTTGTCAGGGTAAAAGAGTGTTTAAGCACTAAAGCTTAAACAAATCAAAGGGTTTCTTAATACACTCAAAATCAGTGCTATAACATAGTATTTCTGCTACAGTACAAACTCTCAATGCATTTAAATAATTCTTGCGTGATATAAACATTCAAAACCTACATACCTGCTTTTGATGGACCTGTATCTTTGATTTTCTTTTAGTGAGTCATTTATTTATTTATTTATTTATTTATGTTTTATTTTTTAGCACGCCCGGTGATACTCAGGGGTTACTCCTGGCTCTGCACTCAGGAATTACTCCTGGTGGTGCTCAGGGATCTTATGGGATGCGGGGATCGAACTTGGGCTGGCATGGGCTGGCCGCAGCACAAGGCAAACGCCCTACCCACTGGGCTATTGCTCGGGCCCCTAGTGAGTCATTTTAAAACAAATAATCCTTTGTCAAAGATTACATGATCCCGTGTTTGAGGATGGGTGTCAGCATACTCGAATTGTATTCCATAGCTCCACAGATCTTGTTTTTATTCCAATACCATGCTGTTTTAATTACTACTGCTTTGTAGTACAGTTTGAAGTTGGGAAAGATGAGACTGTCCATCTTCTTTTCCCAAGGATTGCTTTAGCTATCCATGGGGGTTATTATTCCCATATAAATTTCAGAAGTGTTTGGCCAATTTCTTTGAAGAATGTCATGGGTATCCTTATAGGGACTGCATTGAATCTGTACGGAGCTCTAGAGAGTATTACCATTTTGGCAACGTTGATTCTCCCATTTAAGAGCACGGAATGTGTTTCCATTTCCTTGTGTCCTCTTTTATTTCTTGTAGCAGTATCTTGTAGTTTTCTTTGTACAGGTCCTTTACACATTTGGTTAAGCTGATTCCTAGGTTTTTGATTTTCTGTGGCACAACTGTGAATGGAATCGTTTCCTTAATATCCCTTTTCTTCTTCTTTTATTATTTGTATAAAGGAAAGCCACCGATTTGGGTATTGATTTTGTACCCTGCCACTCTTACTATATGTATCTATTGTTTCTAGGAGTCTTTTGGTAGAGAGTTTAGGGTTCTCTAGGTATTATATCATGTCATCTGCATATAATGATAGGGGTGCAAAAGAGTTGGAAATGGAGCAGGGAAAGGCTCTTCAATAAGTGGTGCTAGGAAAACTGAGTAGCCACATGAAAAAATAAATTTGGACCTCTGTCTAACACCATGCAAAATAGTCAGATCGAAATGGATTAAAGATCTCAATATCAGACCTGAAACCATAAAGTACATCAAAGGGAAAATATAGGAAAAACACTCCACGACACTTGAGGCAAAAGGCATCTTCAAAAGATGAATCTCCACTAACAAAGCAACTGGAAGAAAAGATAAACATAAGCAACTACTTGAGACTAAAAGGCTTCTACACCTCAAAAGAAACAGTGACCAAGATACAAAGACAGTCCACAGAATGGAAAAGACTATTCACCCAATACCCATCTGATAAGGGGTTAATATCCAGGATATATCAGGCACTGGTAGGAACTTTTACAAGTAAACAGCCAACTCCATCAAAAAATGGGGAGAAGAAGGGAACATAAACTTTGACCAGGAAGAAATCTGAATGGTCAAAAGACATATAAAAAATGCTCATTATCATTGGTCATCAGAGAGATGCAAATCAAAACAGGAGATATCATCTCACACCACAGAGACTGGTGAATATACAAAAGAGCAAGAACAAGTGATAGCGGGGATGAAGGACAAAGGGGGACTCTCATTCATTGTTGGGTGGAAATGTCAACAGGTACAGTCTTTTTGGAAAAACAATATGGACATTCCTCCAAAGACTAGAAATTGAGCTCCTATTTGACCCACCCATACCACTCCTAGGAACATACCCTGGGAAGCCAAAAACACACAGGGGAAACACCATCTGAACATTTTTATTTTCATAGCAGCACTATTCCCTATAGCTAGAATCTGGAAACAACCAGTGTGCCCAAGAACTGATGACTGGATAATGAAACTGTGGTACATCTACACAATGAAATACTATACAGCTGTTAGGGAAAATGAAGTTTTGAAATGGATGGACATGGAGAGGATCATGTTGACTGAAATTAGTCAGAAGGAAAAAGACAGATTAGAAATGACTGCATTATTTGCATGACATATATATATATATATACATACACACACACATATATATAGAATTATAACATATCCAAGGTCAGGTGAAACATAGATAAGTAGGTCTGTCAAAGGAAGAAATTACCACAAGCATGTGGGAGGTGGGAGTCACAGTTTAGGTAAGACAGATAATGGAACAGTGCTAATAATTGTGGAAAGTGCAAATACCAAGGTAGAACTGGGCATTAAATACAGGCAAAAATACACACATGATAACCACTTAAATATATGTATTACAATCCACAATGTGTCAGGGAAGCCAGAGAGAAAGAGAGAGAGAAATAGGAGATAAAAAAACCTGACATAGAGGCAGGCTAGGGAGGGGGAGGTAATTGGGGATTTTGGTGGTGGCAAATGGGCACTGGTGGAAGGATGGATGCTGCAACACTGTATGACTGAAACCCAAATATGATCAACTTTGTAATTGTATATCTCACGGTGGTATAATAAAATAATTAAAAATAATAATAAAATAAAAATATACCCTAAAATCATCATCTTGCTAGTTATATAATTTATACTAGAATAAAACATGCTTACATATTTCAAAAAACAAAAAAAAATGGTCAACAGGAGGTGGTATATTGGTGCTGGAGACTGCACTTTGGTTTGGACTGAAGTACATTACAAAAAGAACTTATTGCCTCCCATTCTTAAAATACCATAGAAAATGTATTATTGATTTATTCATGCCTGAAATTTTGATTCTTTGAATGGGAAAAATATTTCTTTTTGAGATATGAAAGTAACTGGGTAACAATTGGATTAGGAATAAGTTTACATTCGAGACAAATTCTATCTAATTCAGGGATAACATAATAGTTTGCTCAAAATTCCCAATTCTCAGTTTTACATAATGGGTAATTTCTGACATCTCTTATCAAAGCACTAATACTTAAATAAATGAGAGGGTTTCTTGATACACTCAAAACAAGTGCTATAACTTAGTATTTCTGCTGAATTACGAACTCTATATGCATTTAAATAACTTGTGTATATAAAGAATGAAAATATACATACCTGCTTTGGATGGACCTGTGACTTTGATTTTCTTTTAGTGAGTCATTTTAAAACCAAATGCTCAACAGGAGGTGATTTGATGTTGGTGTCTTCAACTTTGGTTTCAAATGAAATGCATTACAAAAAAATATTGCCTCATATTCTTAAAAATACCATACAAAATGTATTAATGATTTATTCATACATGAAATTTTGATTCTTTGAACAGGAAATATAATTCATTTTGAGATAACTTGAAAGAATCTGAGAAAAATTTGATTAGGAATAAAAGTTTACATTCGAGAGAAAAATTCTATCTAATGTCAGGGATGACATAATAGCTTGCTCAAAATTCCCAGTTCTTCAGTTTTGCATAATAACTAATTTCTGAAGTTGTCTTACCACATACACTCAATCATTAATTACCTGTGTGGGATCTTAAAAAGGCGCAGTACCACCCAAGGTCTGTTAAGACAGTTGAGGCCAGGGTTCTGAGACTATAAATAGGGGCTCCAGGAGTACATCCTGGACTTGGGGACTGCCGGACTGAAAGAGCAGCAGCCTCTGGTGCCTAGTCAGCACCTAAAGATATGAGGCCCTTGTGCCTGAACCATTGGCCAGCACCAGGGAGAATCTGATCCTGAGGTATACAGGCCCAAACACCGGCATCAGAGCCACAAGATCTAGTGCTGAGCCCGAGGGCTGGCATCAAAGCTACAGGGCTACAGAGCCCCTCAGGGGCTACTGAGTGTTAGGACCACTGGCAGCACAGCAGCTCGGAGGAACTCAAAGAATTAGACAAGGATTTAGAGACACAGACGTGGTAGCAAAAAAATCAAACAAATAACTAGGAAATAGATAGGGACATAGCTGAGGAGTCCAGAGAAAAGAGCTGAGCAAAAAGGGCCAAAAGAAAAGTGTCCTAACAGAAGATATCCTGGGGCAGAATCAGAAGTATGAAGTCTTGAAGAGAGCATTGGGAAGTGGGAGGTCCTGATGAGAGGAGACTGCACAGAATCTCCAAAGAAAGAGTACACTGGGAGAGCTGGTAGCAGCTCTGCCTGGAGTACATAGGACTGTGGTTCAAGCATACATGGGCTTGAAATAATTTCCCCTGTAGGGTGGGTCTCTGACAAGCTGGGCTTGAGATTGGCGTACTCTCTAGGGTGTGGAGCTCTGAATAGTTGTGGATGAACAACACTGCCAGATGGTGTGGGGGACTTCTCTGGCTTCTACTAAGGCTCTATTGGGACGGTGGGCTTGGGCAGGAAGTCGCTAACCATCCCTACGCCATTTTGGTCAGAGGAGTACAGGGTTACAGGAAATACAACGGGGAGAGCTGGTAGCAGCTCTGCCTGGTGTATCTGTATCTGTGGTTCAAGCATACCTGGGCTTGGAATAGTGCCTCTGTAGGGTGGGTCTCTGAAAAGCCAGGATTGTGATTGGTTTACTCTCTTGGGTGGAACTCTGACAGGCTGTGGAGCTGCAATGATGAACACTGCCAGAAAGGGTAGGGCTCCTCGGGTTCTTCTGAAGCTCTATTGGGATGGTGGGCTCGGGTCGAAAGAGACCATTTGGGATGTCAGGGATCAAACCCCAGGTCAAAGCATGAAAGGCAAATCACCTGTCCAGTGTGCTGTCTCTCCGACTTATTAAGGAACAGATAATCTTGAGAAAAGTGTCATCTTCTGAAATAGACACTCAACAGTTACAACAAATGTCATTGACAATAAATAGTAATAATTCATCTGATGTGACTAAAAGGAAAGCCAAAAACAATATAACTTACAAATATGTAGGGATGCTACCAATGGTCAATGAGCTTCTTAATTTTGTCGGTTATCCATGTCACACTCTTCTTGCACTTATTGGCTAATAAAAAGAGGAACTAGAAATCCATCTGGGTCTGGTGGTGCTCAGGATGACTTAGTGACCATACCTTGAAGTATTTTCGACTGTAGGGGTGGGTCTCTGTCAAGCTGGCTTGAGATTGGCTTACTCTCTTGGGTGGAGCCTGAAAAGCTGTGGAGTCAGGATGAGAAAAACACTGCCAGCCTGGCATGGGAGTTCCTCGGGGTTTCTTCTGAGGCTCTATCGGGATGGTGGGCTCGGGCCAGAAGTTGCTCTTGTCTCTGACTCTTTTTGGTTAGTGGTGTACAGAAAATGCATTGTGGAGACCTGGTAGCAGCTCTGCCTGGTATTTCTGCCTCTGTGGTTCAATCATACTTGGGCTTGATAAGTTTCCTGTGTAGGATGGGTCTCTTACAAACTGGGATTATGATTGGCTTACTTTGTTGGGAGTGAGCTCTGACAAGTTGTGGTGTCCAGCATGATGTACAACACTGCCAGCATGGTGTGGGGTTCCTCTGGGTACTACTGAGGCTCTATTGGGATTGTAGGCTCGGGCCGTAAGTTGCCCTCAGTCCCTTACCCCTCATATCAGTGGGAAAGAGGAGTGCTACAGGAGAGCTGATAACAGTGCTGCCTGGTGTATCTGCATCTGTAGTTCTAGCGTACCTGAACTGAAATAGTTTCCACTCTAGCGTGGGCCTCTGTCAAGCAGGGCTTGAGTTTGGCTTACTCTCTGGGCGAAACTGGCAGCCTGTGGACACCAGATGATGAAAATACTGCCAGCAGTATGCGAATGAGGCAATGAATACATACTTTAACCAATAGATTTAAGGATATAAGATGATTACACAAATATTAATTCTTACTACCAGACAGTACATGAATTAATATTACTATCAATGGAGACCTTAATTATGGAATCTTTCAAAAATGGGTGTAACTCTGCCAAAGAACACAGCATATATGTGCAGGAATATTTATTGATACAGGAATA
>JAJIBD010025786.1:0-18101 GCA_021461705.1 Cryptotis parvus | reverse complement strand
CACACTGAGAAGTGGATGGGAAATGCTACAAAGATTCCTCTATTCCTGCTGCTCCTTCTGTTGACACACCCGAATACCAAATTAGTCTGAAAGAGTAAAAAATTTCTTATAATTAGACGGTGAGTAATTCAGTGTTATTTTACAAAAAGGAGTTGTATTCACTCAGATCTTTCTTACCCCAAATTCCTGCTCATTTACAGCCCCTGCTAGCTAAGAAAATATATTTGTCTTCTTTTGCATGAGTGAAACCAACCTGGAAGAACTCACTGACTTCCCAGAGATTCCTTTGATGGTCCTTTTTTACTTTTCATCATATCGTGCAAAAGTTTCGCCAACAGTATGCTTTTATTTAAGATATTGAGTGCACGCCTCTTTCCACTTAGGATTCATGCCTTTAACATTTGAATCCAGGAAAATCCCATTCAGCCTTACAAAAGCTAGAAAATTTGCTTACCTGAACTTTTATTCTAATACCATAACTTCAAAGAACTTTTAAATCTAGTAAATCTGAGAAGCTTATAGTGAAGGAGTCAGTGCATTTTTGTGTTATGAAAGCTAATGATTTTCTTTTATGCTCCCTTCGGATACATGGCTTACACTATATGTGACATCTTACATTTCACAGTCTGATAGAAAAAGATTATGTGAACGAAAATATCATTGCGAGGTCAACAGTAACATGCTGGCCTTGATTCATGACCCTGGGCTTCATGCCACATCACATACCAAAAGTCTTTCGTTCCCTTAATGGAAGTCTATAGGTGAGTGAGGAAATGAACTGTAGTAAGTGGAGAACAGATCATCCTTGAGGCCAGAGTTGAGAGAGTGAAAAGGGACTAATGGTGACCAGGGTCAGGGCTTCAGTTCTGCTGCTCATGTGAAGAGTGATGCAGCCATAGATCCAAACTGGTGACTCAGCAATACTAAAACACAAGATCTAAGCTGTAACTAAGAGAACTTTCAGTGATTTGCCTACCGTGGTGACAGGCGGTGTGAAGGGGTGAACGGGGAAGTGAAAGTGGGGAACAGATCATAGGAACATTGGTGGAAGGAAGATGACTCCATAGGTGGGAATGATGTTGAAATATATGCTTCAAATTCAACTATCAGTAACTGGACATCACAGTTCTTTATGGAAATAAACATTGTATCACTTACCTTCCAGTTGTTTATCCTGTTTATCCAATTGATTTGCTCGGTTGGTGCCAGTAACATTCCCTTTTGTCCCTGTCCGCATGCTAGTATAACCTAAGGGTCTCTCTTAGCTCCAGGAACATGAAGTACTACTTCAGTACTATGCAGCTGTCAGAAAAGACAAAATTATGAAATTTACCTGCAAAATGAATGGACATGGAGACTATATGCTGGAGTGAAATTAGTCAGGAAGGAAAAAAAGACAGATATAGAATGACTGCATCCATTTATCAGATATAAATAGAAACCAGTGTTTTACTAAATCTGGGAAATGGTAATGGCAGATTAAAACTCACCATTGAATATACACAAAGAAACTTAAGTGATAAACTCTAAATAACTGCAGGGTTAGCCACAATGTGTAAAATAAGAGGGAGAGAGATGCAGAGACAGAGAGAGACAGAGAGAGAAAGAGAGGAAACGGAGGTACCTGCAATTGAGGCAACATGGGGGTGGGGCGGAGGGAGGGTACATTGGTGGTGGAAATGGGACACTGGTGGAGGGAGGGGTGCTGGAATACTGTATTACCAAGAACCAATTATGAACACCTTTGTAATTGTATGTCTTACGGTGGTATAATAAAAATTTTTTAAAAGAATAAGAAAATAAAACATTCCTTCATGTCATGGGCATGAGGTTTATTATTAGTGATTTTGACATTTCAGATACTACACGCATAGCTTGCCACGTTATGCCATTAAATAAATATTAGAATAACGTTTTTTAAAGTTTTTACTTCAACAGCATTAATCACTGTATCACTGTCTTCCCGTTCATCATCGATTTGCTCGAGCGGGCACCAGTAACATCTCCATATGACCTGTCAACAGCATTAATAGAACAAGTTAATTGAAGGAACTGTAGATCTTCAAGTTAGAACTATGATACTTCATCCAATTTTTTATACTTTTTTTTTCATTTTAAGGCCAAGAATTTGTGCTGAAAAGAGGGAAAGATACTGATACACTTTCAGTATTGGTATTACAAACCACAATGCCCAAAAGTAAAGAGAGAGTGTGAGGGGGTGAGAGACAGACACAGAAGTGCAGTGCTGCCATAGAGGCGAGGGGAAGTGGGAGGGAGGGAAACTTGGGGGAGGGGACTTTGGTGCTGGGAAGTGTACACTGGTGAAAGGACCAAAGGTGATACTGCGTAAACTGAAAGCTAGTCATGAACAAATTTGTATCAGTTATCTCAGTGGTTCAACAACAACAACAACAACAACAACAACGAAATGAATAAAAATAAATTTAAAAAAAAGACCAAGAATTTCATTCATGTAGTTACGTGCTGTCTCCACTCCTAGATATGTGAAGAAGTACAGTCAGGGAAACAACAAGAGGTCAAATGGAACAGCACATAAGAACCATCTGCCAAACTGAGCTGATCGCAGGGAGATCATAGGATAGTTTTGGAGTAAAGGAACATACTTAAGGAACATAAGGATGGGGGAGTTTAAACAGTGCTATAGAGATCTGGAAACTGCAATAGAAGGTGTGAGGTTGCAACATGTACGTAAGATACTGTGGAAAATATTATACACCACAGTGACTATCAGAAAATTCAAACAACAGTGACAGCTAGCCAGAGAGGTAGTAACTATAAGCCACAATATGTATTTGAGCAAACCTTACATTTTTGCTGCATGTTATTTTTCCAAAATACAAAAATGCTTTAAATGAATTAAAATTACAGAGATATTTTACATATATAAATTATCACATAGAGAGGTAGTAAGCTGTTAAATTACTTAAGTTGAGCTTTTGTCATCCCATGACAGTCTGCAGCATTCCAGATGCTTCCAGCAGATATCTAGTGACATGCTGTTAGCTGACGCGGTACAGACTCTGGCAGACCTAGTTTGGGTGTCTTGCTCTCTCCCAGGTCAATGACAGAGCAGTGCGGCCCCAGTGGCAGCAGGCAGAGGTGAAGCCTACCACTCCACTGGCGGTGCTTGGGGAGGCATCGGGGCCCTCCATAGACCCTCCTGTCCAATGGTCCCAGGTGGGACAGCAGCAGGGATGAAGTAAGACCTGAGGACCTCGGAGCAGAAATGCACGCAGTCCTGCAACACTGCTCATGTTCATCGTGGACGAAGGTCGGGGGTGCTTGGGGAGTTTGTAATGGGCCTCCTTGGGGCTGTTCTCGGATATCCTGGACACTCCAAACAGTCCATGTCCTTCGGATGGAGACTCTCCACCTCTCTCGCTGTAGTTGTCATCCCTTTGCACCCAGCCCCTCTCAGGCAAGCTGTTGGAGCCATAACAAGCGAATAGGCAGGGACAGCTGTAGTGTTCCATGAAGTAGATGAGCACCAACACAGCCTCGGTGCGGGAGAGGATGCTACCAGGGTGCAGGATGAGGCCGGCCACGAGCCCTCCACCATCATGCTTATATATGGAATTGGGCCCAGGGCACTTGTCCCAAAGCGCCATCTGCACCCAGCCCCTCTCAGGCACTGTGGAGGGGCCCAAACTGGCAGGACAGCAGGCAGAGCTCCAGGAAGCTGATGAACACCAATAGAGCGCAAAGCCGGAGAGGATGCTACCAGACTGCAGGGTGAGGCGGGCCCCCGAGCTCTCCACCATCATGCTTTGTGCCTGGAATTGGGCATAGGGCAGAGGCAGGGGCTGGGGACACCTCGGCCACAGCTTCCTGGGCGGCTGCTCCCCTCCCTAAGGAGACAGGGACCCGCACAGCAGCTGTCTCTGCATTTACAACTCTGCACTTCTTGGAGCCACACGGGCCCAATCAGAGGTTTCAGGCATTTGCAGGGTGGGGGTGGGCGCAGGGAGCAAGTGGTTTAGTGCAGACACACAACTTCCCAATTGCCCTGCCCTCCCACTGGGGAAGGAAATCAGTCCTTTCCGGGCATCTCGTGGACTCTGTGGAGACAGTGGTAAGAAGTGGCACCTCCATTCCAATGTGGGCCAGGAGGACCCTCACATGCACACACACACCGCCTGTGATATCTCCCTTTCTGAGGGGATGTTACCTGCCCCAAAGCCCACAGTCCTGCTGCTGGGACACCTCATGCCAGGCCACTCTGGTCATGCTCTGTCTCATCACACTCGGTCACCCCTGTTTCCTCACTCCACACTGCCCACCCTTCCCAACTTAGATCCAGTGACCACAGACTCATTGCGCAGTGGAACCACTGGATCCCACTTTGATACTGAGACTGGAGCTGGAGGTCCAGGAGAAGTTACCGGGAGGTCTCTAAGGAGCTGCCGGAGGAGAAGGTGGCAGGGACTCCAAATGCTTCCCCATCAACTCCTCCCCTTATAAACTACTGGGTCTGGAGCCACACCCAGGAGTGTTCATGACCCACTACCATAACAGTACATGGGTCTTGCTCCCAGAGGTGCCAGAAGACCATGCAGTGTTGGGGAAGAAAGCCAGATTTCCTGCAGCAAGGCCGGCACTGCCCACCGAGCCGCTCCTCGTTAGGTCCAATCCTTGGCCCTTAATTATTTCTGATTCTTGTCCACCATCACACCCAAGACATTCGATGCCTATTACAAATTTTTTTAATTTTGAATTTTGGCACAAAACCTGGAGTTTCAAACTGGTATTGATGAAGGCAGTCCGCCGGGTCTGAGGAATGGTGAGGCTTTGGCAGTGGCTCTATGCTGCCAGCAAGCCCTTTGTTGTCTGATTTATCCCTGTGTGTGGCCAGGGCGGGGTAAAAGAAATTCCAAATCACCTGGAGTAGAGCAGGCAGCGTCAGGGAGATGCGTGCTAGGAGTTCATTGGGTCTGAGGAATGTCGAGGCTTTGGCAGTGCGACACCAATTGAGGAGGAGAAAGACACAAGTGACAGCGAAATTCAGGTAAGTTTCTCGGATGAGTTTATTGTCACTAAGAGAACCATCTCAGCTCGCTGTTGACATCGTTCTAATAACACCAAACATTAGCCAAGCGGCACAAATGCTGGCTGACTTCGACCGAGAATGTGGAAAGATAGGTCCACAGCTGAATCTCAGCAAAACTATGTTCATGAAAAATGAACTAGTTTCAGAGGCCCCATTCACTCTCAATGGAAAAACATCTTTGAATGAAGCAGTTATGTGTACCTAGGTTGAGAAGTCAACACGATGAACGACCTAAAACCTGAGTTACGCAGGAGGAAGAGAGCAGCATGGAATGCCTTCAAAAGCATGAAAGAAATAGCTAAAAAAAGGCAAAGAACCTCCGGCTCCGGGCACTTATCTTCATCTCCACAGTTCTCCCTGCATTAACATACGCCTCAGAGACCTGGGCCCAAGGAAAGCAGCATGAGAATGCTATTCGGGTCTCCCAAAGAGGAATCAAAAGAGCTATGCTTGGAATATCATGCCTCGCTCAAGTGAAAGAAGGAACTGGAGCTCCGACCTCCATCACTGTTCCAGAGTAAGGGATGCTGTCTCATTTTGCCAAGGCATAGAAAATCAGATGGGCTGGACATGTAATGCGATTGGAGATGATCGCTGGACTAGGAGCCGTTACCTACTGGATCCCAAGAGATGGCAAAAGATCACGTGGCCGCCCACCTACAAGATGGTCAGACTTCTTCGCCAAGATCCTGAATGAACGGTTTGAGGCTCTTTGTATTCCTGAAGCAACCAGATGACATTGGGCTACACTGGCACGTGATAGGGTCAAATGCAAATGTTACTGGCGCACAGTCAAGCAAATTGATGAATAATGGGATGTCAAGTGATCAAGTGATCAAGTGAAGAGAACCATAGGCACAGGGCACAACATTCTCTGACATTTATAGTGTTTTCTCTGATTACAGATCAAGTCGGCCTTTAGAAATCGTGTTTTGGAGTCACTACTTTTGCTGAGGCAGAACTGAGGGCTTTTAATCTGCTTCACTTCAGTACCTGAGTCAAGTCATTGTATCCTGTGGCAGTGACATTTTGGCACATGGAGAAGATCTTGATTTCTCAAAGCTATATTCTTATATTACATTTCTTGAAAGAAATGTGTTTGTATAGATGTTTGTAGGCTTGTGAACGAGAGTTATCATGTCTATATCTAGAGGGAGCAAATAATGAGGGCAGGCTTTGCCAGGACAAAAGAGACAACTCAAGAGACACAGCACAGGCCTGCTTTCCAAAAGGTCATGCCCCGCTTGGAGTCATATCACAGTGTCGCCATACCCTATAACAGCATCACAAATGAAAACACATTCTGCACATTCTACATTCATGGTTCCATCTTTACTTGGCTTATCCCCTGACAGTTTTGTTATCTTCCAACCTGGGTGTACCATGACCACATGAGTGGTTCATGTTCTGGTCATCAAAAAAATGAAGAGGAAGGAGTCAGATTAATGGTCTCAAACATGGTTAATGGTCGGGACTAGTAACCTGCACCATCACAACGTGATGGTAGGCAGACACTGTGAAGGAAATATGTACCACTCATGATCGTCTTTGAAGTACACAAGCCTACAGGTACACAAGAGTGTCCTTCATTAAAGCAGCCTCTCAAAGGACACACACAACCAGAGTTGGAACTCTGGCACATTAGCATAGAAACATTAACACATCATGTTACCAATCACAAATACCTGCACTCTTGTGGGCCATCATAGATCACCCTTATTGACACATAAGTTAATAGGAATTTGAGTGTTAATCGCCTGCCACCATCATTGCTGCAGGAGAGAGATTAAGTATTATTCTATCCCCCTTGATTTGTGATGATCTGGCAAGTGGAGCTCACTGAGTCATCCTGACCTCCACCAGAACCAGCCGTATTCCACCTCTTTCTCTTAGCTGATAGAATCAGACGGAGAGAGAGGTGAACAAATGTCATGGAGCTCAAAGTTCATTGGCTACCATAAGCATTCCTATATCTTTGTGAAGTTGAAATGATTGTTTTTTTGCCTTTCATTTGAATCAGAGTCAGATGAGTTATTATCATTTATTGTTCTGATAATATGTCAAAAAGCATTTGTGTAACTGCTGAGTGTCTATTTCAGAAGAAGACACTTTTTCAATTTGATTTCTTTCTAGGGAGTGGGAAAGACAGCACACTGGACAGGGCATTTGCTTTCCATGATGTTGACCTGGGTTCAATCCCTGGCTTTCCATATGGTCCCCTGAGCACCGCCAGGAGTAATTCCGAGTGCAAAGCCAGGAGCAACTCCTAAACATTGCTGAGTGTGATCCAAAGCAAAAAAAAAATCTGTTTCTAGTGTTATTCAAAAAAGACTTTATGCTCCACCAAGACTCAAATGTTTCTATACAGTGTGGAAGGGGCTCTTCATATTTTTGACATTTTCTTCTATTTTTGTTTGTTTATTTGTTTGTTTTGGTGAGGACCAAACCCAGTGGTTCTCAGTTCTTATTTCTGCCCTGCGCTCAGGATTACTCCTGGTGGGCCTGGGGCACTGTCTCTGATGGCGGACTTTCGGTAGGTAAAAGAGTGTTTAAGCACTAAAGCTTAAACAAATCAAAGGGTTTCTTAATACACTCAAAATCAGTGCTATAACATAGTATTTCTGCTACAGTACAAACTCTCAATGCATTTAAATAATTTTATGTATATAAACATTCAAAACCTACATACCTGCTTTTGATGGACCTGTATCTTTGATTTTCTTTTAGTGAGTCATTTATTTATTTATTTATTTATTTATTTATTTATTTATGTTTGGATTTTTTTGGCGGCCACGCCCGGTGATGCTCAGGGGTTACTCCTGGCTCTGCACTCAGGAATTACTCCTGGTGGTGCTCAGGGATCCTATGGGATGCCGGGGATCGAACTTGGGCTGGCACGGGCTGGCCGGGTACAAGGCAAACGCCCTACCCACTGGGCTATTGCTCGGGCCCCTAGTGAGTCATTTTAAAAACAAATAATCCTTTATCAAAGATTACATGATCCCCTGTTTGAGGATGGGTGTCAGCATACTCAATTGTATTCCATAGCTCCACAGATCTGTTTTTTATTCCAATACCATGCTGTTTTAATTACTACTGCTTTGTAGTACAGTTTGAAGTTGGGAAAGATGAGACTGTCCATCTTCTTTTTCCCAAGGATTGCTTTAGCTATCCATGGGGGGGTTATTATTCCATATAAATTTCAGAAGTGTTTGGCCAATTTCTTTGAAGAATGTCATGGGTATCCTTATAGGGACTGCATGGAATCTGTACGGAGCTCTAGAGAGTATTACCATTTTGGCAACGTTGATTCTCCCATTTATGAGCACGGAATGTGTTTCCATTTCCTTGTGTCCTCTTTTATTTCTTGTAGCAGTATCTTGTAGTTTTCTTTGTACAGGTCCTTTGCACATTTGGTTAAGCTGATTCCTAGGTTTTTGATTTTCTGTGGCACAACTGTGAATGGAATCATTTCCTTAATATCCCTTTCTTCTCTTTTATTATTTGTATAAAGGAAAGCCACCGATTTGGGTATTGATTTTGTACCCTGCCACTCTACTATATGTATCTATTGTTTCTAGGAGTCTTTTGGTAGAGAGTTTAGGGTTCTCTAGGTATTATATCATGTCATCTGCATATAATGATAGGTGCAAAGAGTTGGAAATGGAGCAGGGAAAGGCTCTTCAATAAGTGGTGCTAGGGAAAACTGAGTAGCGACATGTAAAAAAATAAATTTGGACCTCTGTCTAACACCATGCAAAATAGTCAGATCGAAATGGATTAAAGATCTCAATATCAGACCTGAAACCATAAAGTACATCAAGGAAAATATAGGAAAAACACTCCACTACACTGAGGCAAAAGGCATCTTCAAAGATGAAACTCCACTAACAAAGCAACTGAAAGAAAAGATAAACATAAGCAAACTACTTGAGACTAAAAGGCTTCTACACCTCAAAAGAAACAGTGACCAAGATACAAAGACAGTCCACAGAATGGAAAAGACTATTCACCCAATACCCATCTGATAAGGGGTTAATATCCAGGATATATCAGGCACTGGTAGAACTTTACAAGTAAACAGCCAACTCATCAAAAAATGGGGAGAAGAAATGAACAGAAACTTTGACCAGGAAGAAATCTGAATGGTCAAAAGACATATAAAAAATGCTCATTATCATTGGTCATCAGATAGAAGCAAATCAAAACAGGAGATATCATCTCACACCACAGAGACTGGTGAATATACAAAAGAGCAAGAACAAGTGATAGCGGGGATGAAGGGACAAAGGGGGACTCTCATTCATTGTTGGTGGAAATGTCAACTGGTACAGCCTTTTAGAAAAACAATATGGACATTCCTCCAAAGACTAGAAATTGAACTCCCATTTGACCCACCATACCACTCCTAGGAACATACCCTGGGAAGCCAAAAACACACAGAGGAAACACCATCTGAACATTTATTTTCATAGCAGCACTATTCACTATAGCTAGAATCTGGAAACAACCAGTGTGCCCAAGAACTGATGACTGGATAATGAAACTGTGGTACATCTACACAATGAAATACTATACAGCTGTTAGGAAAAAATGAAGTTTTGAAATGGATGGACATGGAGAGGTTCATGTTGACTGAAATTAGTCCGAAGGAAAAAGACATATTAGGAATGACTGCATTATTTGCATGACATATATATATATATATATATATATATATATATACATACACACACACATATATATATATAGAATTATAACATATCCAAGGTCAGGTGAAACATAGATAAGTAGGTCTGTCAAAGGAAGAAATTACCACAAGCGTGTGGGAGGTGGGAGTCACAGTTTAGGTAAGACAGATAATGGAACAGTGCTAATAATTGTGGAAAGTGCAAATACCAACGTAGAACTGAGCATTAAATACAGGCAAAAATGCACACATGATAACCACTAAATATATGTATTGTAATCCACAATGTGTCAGGGAAGCCAGGGAGAAAGAGAGAGAGAAATAGAGATAAAAAACCTGACATAGAGGCAGGCTAGGGAGGGGGGAGGGAATTGGGGATTTTGGTGCGGGCAAATGGGCACTGGTGGAAGGATGGATGCTGGAACACTGTATGACTGAAACCCAAATATGATCATCTTTGTAATTGTATATCTCACGGTGGTATAATAAAATAATTAAAAATAATAATAAAATAAAAATATACCCTAAAATCATCATCTTGCTAGTTATATAATTTATACTAGAATAAAACATGTTTACATATTTCAAAAAAAAGAAAAAAAATGCTCAACAGGAGGTGGTATATTGGTGCTGGAGACTTCACTTTGGTTTCGACTAAAGTACATTACAAAAAAACTTATTGCCTCCCATCCTTAAAATACCATAGAAAATGTATTATTGATTTATTCATGCCTGAAATTTTGATTCTTTGAATGGGAAAAATATTTCTTTTTTGAGATATGAAAGTAACTGGGTAACAATTGGATTAGGAATAGAAGTTTACATTCGAGACAAATTCTATCTAATTCAGGGATAACATAATAGTTTGCTCAAAATTCCCAATTCTCAGTTTTACATAATGAATAATTTCTGACATCTCTTATCAAAGCACTAATACTTAAATAAATGAAAGAGTTTCTTGATACACTCAAAACAAGTGCTATAACTTAGTATTTCTGCTGAAGTACGAACTCTATATGCATTTAAATAACTTGTGTATATAAAGAATGAAAATATACATACCTGCTTTGGATGGACTTGTGACTTTGATTTTCTTTTTAGTGAGTCATTTTAAAACCAAATGCTCAACAGGAGGTGGTATATTGATGTTGGTGTCTTAAACTTTGGTTTCAAATGAAATGCATTACAAAAAAATATTGCCTCATGTTCTTAAAATACCATACAAAATGTATTAATGATTTATTCATACATGAAATTTTGATTCTTTGAACAGGAAAAATAATTCATTTTGAGATAACTTGAAAGAATCGGGAGAAAAATTTGATTAGGAATAATAGTTTACATTCGAGAGAAAAAATTCTAATGTCAGGGATGACGTAATAGCTTGCTCAAAATTCCCAGTTTTTCAGTTTGGCATAATAACTAATTTCTGAAGTTGTCTTACCACATACACTCAATCATTAATTACCTGTGTGGGATCTTAAAGGCGCAGTACCACCCAAGGTCTGTTAAGACAGTTGAGGCCAGGGTTCTGAGACTATAAATAGGGGCTCCAAGAGGCATCCTGGCTTGGGGACTGCCGGACTGAAAGAGCAGCAGCCTCTGGTGCCTAGTCAGCACCTAAGATATGAGGCCCCTTGTGCCTGAACCATATGGCCAGCACCAGGGAGAATCTGATCCTGAGGTATAGGCCCAAACCCCGGCATCAGAGCCTCAAGATCTAGTGCCTGGAGCCCGAGGGCTGGCATCAAAAGCTACAGGGCTACAGAGCCTCAGGGCTACTGAGTGTTAGGACCACTGGCAGCACAGCAGCTCGGAGGAACTCAAAGAATTAGACAAGGATTCAGAGACACAGACGTGGTAGCAAAAATCAAACAAATAACTAGGAAATAGATAGGGACATAGCTGAGGAGTCCAGAGAAAAGAGCTGAGCAAAAAGGGCCAAAGGAAAAGTGTCCTAACAGAAGATATCCTGGGACAGAATCAGAAGTATGAAGTCTTGAAGAGAGACATTGGGAAGTGGGAGGTCCTGATGAGAGGAGACTGCACAGAATCCCCAAAAGAAAGAGTACACCAGGGAGAGCTGGTAGCAGCTCTGCCTGGAGTACATAGGACTGTGGTTCAAGCCATACATGGGCTTGAAATAATTTCCCCTGTAGGGTGGGTCTCTGACAAGCTGGGCTTGAGATTGGCGTACTCTCTAGGGGTGGAGCTCTGAATAGTTGTGGATGAACAACACTGCCAGATGGTGTGGGGACTTCTCTGGCTTCTACTAAGGCTCTATTGGGATGGTGGGCTTGGGCAGGAAGTCGCTAACCATCCCTGACCCCTTGTGGTCAGAGGAGTACAGGGAGTACAGGAAATACAACGGGGAGAGCTGGTAGCAGCTCTGCCTGGTGTATCTGTATCTGTGGTTCAAGCATACCTGGGCTTGGAATAGTTGCCTCTGTAGGGTGGGTCTCTGAAAAGCCAGGATTGTGATTGGTTTTACTCACTTGGGGTGGAACTCTGACCAGCTGTGGAGCTGCGATGATGAAAACACTGCCAGAAAGGGTAGGGATCCTCGGGGTTCTTCTGAAGCTCTATTGGGACGGTGGGCTCTGGTCGAAAGGGACCATTTGGGATGTCAGGGATCAAACCCAGGTCAAAAGCATAAAAAGGCAAATCACCTGTCCAGTGTGCTGTCTCTCCGACTTATTAGGAACAGATAATCTTGAGAAAAGTGTCATCTTCTGAAATAGACACTCAACAGTTACACAAATGTCATTGACAATAAATAGTAATAATTCATCTGATGTGATTAAAAGAAAAGCCAAAAAACAATATAACTTCACAAATATGTAGGGATGCTAACAATGGTCAATGAGCTTCTTAATTTTGTCGGTTATCCATGTCACACTCTTCTTGCACTTATTAGCTAATATAAAAGAGGAACTGGAAATCCATCTGGGTCTGGTGGTGCTCAGGATGACTTAGTGACCATACCTTGAAGTATTTTCGACTGTACGGTGGGTCTCTGTCAAGCTGGCTTGATATTGGCTTACTCTCTTGGGTGGAGCTCTGAAAAGCTGTGGAGTCGGGATGAGAAAAACACTGCCAGCATGGTATGGGAGTTCCCTGATTTCTTCTGAGGGCTCTATCGGGATGGTGGGCTCGGGCCAGAAGTTGCTCTTGTCTCTGACTCTTTTTGGTTAGTGGTGTACAGAAAATGCAACGTGGAGACCTGGTAGCAGCTCTGCCTGGTATTTCTGCCTCTGTGGTTCAATCATACCTGGGCTTGATAAGTTTCCTGTGTAGGATGGGTCTCTTACAAGCCGGGATTATGATTGGCTTACTTTATTGGGAGGAGCCTTGACAAGTTGTGGTGTCCACATGATGTACAACACTGCCAGCATGGTGTGGGGGTTCCTCTGGGTACTTCTGAGGCTCACTTGGGATTGTAGGCTCGGGCCGTAAGTTGCTCTCAGTCCCTTACCCCTCATATCAGTGGAGTAGAGGGAGTGCTACAGGAGAGAGCTGATAGCAGTGCTGCCTGGTGTATCTGCATCTGTGGTTCTAGCATACCTGCACTGAAATAGTTTCCTCTCTAGCGTGGGCCTCTGTCAAGCAGGGCTTGAGATTGGCTTACTCTCTTGGGTGAAACTGACGAGCTGTGGACACCAGATGATGAAAAATTCTGCCAGCAGTATGAGAATGAGGCAATGAATACATACTTTAACCAATAGATTTAAGGATATAAGATGACACACAAATATTAATTCTTACTACCAGACAGTACATGAATTAATATTACTATCAATGGAGACCTTAATTATGGAATCATTTCATAAGTGGTGTGTAACTCTGCCAAAGAAAACACAGCATATATGTGCAGGAATATTTATTGATACAGGAACACTCACTATAGTTTCACTGTTATTTAATCAAATATATCTTTTTTTTTTTTTTAATTTTTTATTATACCACAGTGAAACATACAATTACAAAGGTGATCATAATTGGTTCTTGGTAATACAGTATACCAGCACCCATCCCTCCACCAGTGCCCCATTTCCACCACCAATGTACCCCACCCCCTCCTGCCCACCCCCATGCTGCCTTAATAGCAGGTACCCCATTTTCCTCTCTTTCTCTCTCTGTCTCTCTCTCTGTCTCTGCATCTCTCTGCCTCTTATTTTACACATTGTGGCTAGCCCTACAGGTATTTAGAGTTTATCACTTAAGTCTCTTTGTGTATATTCAATGGTGAGTCTTAATCTGCCATTACCATTTCCCACATTTAGTAAAACACTGGTATCTATTTATGTCGTATTAATGAATGCAGTCATTCTATATCTGTCCTTTTCCTTCTGACTAATTTCACTCATCTCATGTCCATACAAAGAGCATATGGCATTCCCACTGAGAAGAAAATTATTCTTTCTGCTGATGTTTAGGAGATAGACTGATTTCAAACAAGAGCCCCTTATAATCACCATTAACTGTGAACAAACTTGAGTTGCAGTTACATTTTGACATGTCTTATCAAAGCACTAATGCTTAAACAAATCAAAGGATTTCTTAATACCCTCAAAACCAGTGCTATTAGTTAGTATTTCTGCTGAATATGAACTATCAATGCATTTAAAGTACTCTTGTGTATATAAAGAAGGAAAATCTACATACCTATTTGAGGATGGAGCTTTAGCTTCAATTTCATTTTAGCGAGCGTTTCAAAACAAATGCTCAAAGGGAGGTAATATATAGTGCTGTAGTTTTCAACTTTGGTTTCAACTGAAATGCAAAAAAAAATAATTGCCTCATATTCTTATAATGCCATACAAAATGTATTAATGATTTATTTATACGTGAAATTTTGATTCTTTGAACAGGAAAAATAATTCATCTTGAGATAACTTGAATACCTGGAGAAAATTTGATTAGGAATACAAGTTTACATTTGAGAGACAAATTCTATCTAATGTCAGGGACAACATAACTTGCTAAACATATGGGACTACATTAAACTAAAAAGCTTCTGCACCTCAAAAGAAACAATGACTAAGATACAAAGGCAGTCCACAGAATGGGAAAGAATATTCACCCAATACCAATCTGATAAGGGGGTTAATATCCAGGATATATCAGGCACTGGTAGAACTTACAAGAAGAAAACAAACAAACCCATCAAAAAATAGGGAGAAGAAATGCAAAGACTTCAACAAGGAAGAAATTCGAATGGCCAAAAAAATATGAAAAAAAATGCTCATCATCACTAATCATCAGAGAGATGCAAACCAAAACAATAATGAGATATCATTTTATACCACAGAGACTAGCACATATTCAAAAGAGCAAGAACAACAAGTGCTGGGTGGATGTGGGGAAATGGGGACACTCATCCATTGTTGGTGGGAATGCAGGCTGGTACAGCCTTTCTGGAAAACAATATGGACTTTCCTCCAAAGACTAGAAATTGAACTCCCATTTGACCCAGTCATACTATAACTCCCTGGGAATCTACTCTGGGAAGCCAAAAATACGCAGTGGAAACACCATCCCTACTTTTATGTTCATAGCAGCATTATTCACAATAGCCAGAATCTGGAAGCAACCAGAGTGCCCAAAAATCTATGACTGGATAAAGATTTGGTACATCTACACAATGGAATACTATGCAGCTGTTATAGAAAATGAAGTTATAAAATGTGCATATAAATGGATGGACATGGAGATTATGTTGAGTGAAATTAGCCAGAAGGAGAGAGACAGATACTGAATGACTGCATTTATTTGCATGACATAAATATATATGTACATATTATGATACCAATATCCAAGGTCAAGTGAAACATGACCTTGTATCAGGAGGTCTTGTCAAAGGTGGAAATTATCATAAAGGTGTGGTGTTGCAGGACACCTAAAAGCCTAGGCCTCTGCATCTTCCCTGGATTGCCTCCTGCAGGTCACTTCATAGATAGGGGGGGTAGTCTGAATGTGGCAGTTTTATCTGACCATGAATTCTGTACTGGCTGGTATAAATATTCTCTCATGCTACCACAAGCATCGTGGGACTAGCTAGATCATACCAGCATATTTGCCTGGCCACGTTGGATCTCTTAAGTAATTAGACCAGAGAGAAATGCTGTTTGCCTCCAAGCAAGCAAGCATGGCTCCCTGATAACTCAAAGGCAACTAAAATACAAAACTACCGTGAAGTAGACGGGACTCTTGTGAATGCTTGGAGAAATATTTAACTGGCATTAGTATTAGTCTTTTGTACAGAGACATGCCATCTCAGAAACCCCCTTCTCTACCCTATAAAGGCAATTCCAGGCAGATCTTGGCTCAAGACATTAGGTGAGGTGCTGGGAGAAATTACCTGAGGGCATTTAATCCTTCCTGCCAGGGGAAGTTACATTTAGCTTATAGCTTCTCCCAGCTCTGCTAGGAGGCTTTTAATTAGCTCTGGATCCTTGTAAACAGCCAAAAGGTCTCCTGAAGTTGCTACATTTCTATAGAGCTTTTTCCTGTTTTCATCTCTAGATAGTCCAGCCCAGAATGGGCTGGGCTGGAGCTTGGGCAGATTTCTAGCTATAAAATAAGCTGTAAGAAGAAAGAATCTCTCTTTTTTTCCCCCCTCTTGCCATTTCGGCTTCCCTTGGCGTTTGCTTCTCCGTCCTCTCCATTCTCTGTTGGGCCTCAACACGTGGTGGCAGCCATCATGGCCTACACCTGGCTGGGGCCTAGCTAGGAACCCAGAGTCCAGAGGTTTTCCCTGCTCTTGGATTGTATATTGGAACCTGTGATAGTAAAGCCCTTTTAAAACTGCATCTGATTCCTAATTCTTCATCCATTCCCCGCTGGCTTCGGAGGTAGAAGGGAACTCACTTCCCGGCACTGTCAGGTACCTAGACGGGGCTCCCGACAGTGTCGGAGTCAGAGGCTAGGTAAGACAGAAAATGGAACAGTTTGCTAACAATTGTCGAGGGTACTAATACCAACCTAGAACTGAGCATTAAATACAGGCAAAAAGATACACATGACAACCCTTTAATATATGTTCTGTAATCCATAGTCTGGAAGGGAAGGAAAAGAGAAAGAGAGAAAGGGGAAGAAATAAAGAACCTGCCATGGAGGCGGGCTGGGGAGGGGGAGGGAACCGAGGACGTTCGTGTTGGGAGATGGACAATGGTGGAGGGATGTGTGCTGGAACACTGTATGTCCAAAACCCAAATATGAACTTTTTAATTGTATATCTTTGTAATTGTATATCTCACAGTGGTATAATACAATACTTTTTAAAAAAAGAGTCAACGTTCAGTAGATCTGTAGGATCAACTAACAAAAAATACAATTGTACTTAGGGATTTTTAAATTATAACTTTTGGATAATGTTTACGCTAACAGCTGGAGTACAGCACTAGAGCACAGTAGCTAAGGCATTTTTTGTCACTCCTGAGCATCACTCCTAAACAAAGCTGACTTCATCCTGTAATCATGGGCCTTGGCCTGCCACAGACTTCTTTAAAATGCTAAGTCGTCCTTTTTTCATAGCAATTTGCTTCTCCCCACACACACACACACACACACACACACTGCCCTTGAAAACTCAATGGCAACATCTGGAGTAATACTTTGTTTGGGGGCCTCACCCAGCAGAACTCGGGGCTTATCTTGACTCTGAACACAGGTGGGCCACATGCAAGGTTCACATGCTACAGCCGTTATTTCTCTGGTTTAAAAAAAATACCAACTTTTATGGTTCAGTTCTGTTCACGATCACGATCACGATCTTCCCATTGATCATCTATTTGCTAGAGCGGGCACCAGTAATATCTCCATATGTCCTGTCTCATGCCAGTAGAGCCAGGTGCATCGGCTTCTACAGGAACATAAAGAGCCTCAAACCATTATATTAGGTCATGGGAATGACCTTAATGTAGTATTACTGGAATTTGGCATATCAAGTACAACACGAGAAGCTTGCCAGGCTTGCCGAGCGGGAGGCAAACTCTTTTTAAACACCTCCAAATAAAGCATTTATTGATGAACCGCACTGCCGCTTCCGGCCGCATGAGAGCGGGCTGTGATGGGCTGGTCTGCTGGGTGGAGTTCTGACGAGGAGGGGAAGTCCAAATGTGGAAAATGGCGGCACCCGTGGGAGTGAGGGTGGTGGTCTGGCTTGTTGTGAGGCTCTGCCGAGGTGGTGGGCCAGGGCTAGAACCCGCCACGCCTCCCGACTGCCTCATGAATGGCTGTGCACAGAGAGAGCAAGGAACATCTCTGCCCCCATGTCTGAGAGACTCTCAGTTCTGTTACATGCCCTTAAGGTAAGGATGATGTAAAGCACAGCTGGTGCCC